>JBCEWC010012001.1:0-16209 GCA_038996855.1 Solanum aculeatissimum
TTTTGATGGAAAATTATTTTAAGGGGTGGGGTATTTATAGTTGAAATTATGTAGGATTAAATTAAATAAATAAATTTAAAAAAAATAAAAAAAATTAAGAAGAGTCATTGAACGACTCTTTTTAGTAATAGCCGAAATCAATTTGACCGTTGGGGGCCCCACACCCCAACGGTCCAATCATAAATTTAATTTTTTTTTTAATTAATAAACCGGTTAATACCGGACCGGTACCGATCCGAAACCGGTAAATCGGTACCGGTATTTCTACCACCTCCCGTCCCGGTAACCCCTCCCGGCTTCGGTTCCCGGAAGCCCCACCGGTACTCTACCGGACCGGAGTCGGAACCGGTAGAAAATCGATCCGAATCGGACCGGAACCGGTAATTTTCGGTTCCGCTGCCACTCTTAATTTCACCCTAAAGTCTAAATTCATGTCACGTGTCATGGTGACTAGGCATCTAATACCAATAAGATGACACCACTTATCCAAATGATGTGGTGGTTTTAGTCAAATTCAAAAATCAATCACACTCCAATAAGTGTCAAAATGACATTTTTTGACCAATCATAAGCAAGGATAGACATTGTTGCAAAATGGATGTCCAACTAAATATTTTCTATGTTCACATAATATATTTTGTGGCAACATACATATACACACAATATACATTATATGTAAGAAGAATTTACATCCATTTTAATTTGTGTTGTAACTTAGTCATCCATGTAACATACTTGGTGTTTAAAGTATATACATGACAATAAGATATCCATTAATGACAATATATACACAAGTATAAATATCTCTCCTTTCTTCTAACAAATTGTAGAGAGAAAAGAACAAAGTGAAAATAAGAAATATTACATCTTCTCTTTTATATTCCTTCTTAGTTTTAATATATTCTCATCATTTCACAACACGTTATCAGCACGAAACTCCAACCTCTTACGATTAGGTTAAGTTTCTATCTCAATACGTATATAATCTCCTTCAAGCTATTCTTACATCTTATAATATATAAATTATAATAATGTCATCATACTTGACTTCATGAACAACTTAAATTTTCATTTAAGCATGCTATATTGTTATAACTAATTTTATAATAAGACTATTGTTTAATGTATATCTATATTCTAATACTCACTTTACTTTGAGTTGATTGAAGATTAATTAGATTACATATTAATTGGTAACCAACTTGTTTTTATATCTCAAGAATCTACTTAAATTTATTTGCATCAAAAAGAATTTTTTTTATTCACACAAGTAAGGTTGGCAACGGAACCGGGAGGTTCCGGTTTTGGTCCGGTTCTGTCCCGGTCCAGTACCGATTTCGGTCCGATTTCATCCTGGTCCAGTACCGATTTTGGCCCTGGTCCGATCCAATGTCAGTACGGTTCAACATAAAGAGCACCGATAGGGGATACAGGAAGGGAAGAGACTTTTGTGCCAGTAATTACCGACTCCGTAATATCGATATCCGATCTGAAATTACTGATAAATTTTTATTTTTTTTTAAATTTGGGATTGGACCATTGGGGGCGGGGTCCATCCCAACGGCTTTTGCAGAATTTTTACAGCAAAGCAACTAGCCATTGAACGACTAGTTTTTTTTAACAAAAATTGTAATTTTTTTTTGTATTCGTAATTTCATATAATCTTTAATTTAATTATTTGTAATATTTTAGTTTAACATGGATTCCGGTAGAAAAGGAAAAGAAAAAAGTACTTTTTTTTATGGAATTTCTAACGTTTTAACCGATAAAAATAAATCAAGTGGTAGTTCTTCAAAATCTAAAACAAGACAACCGTCACTTAGAATTAATACAGAAGATTTTACACATGTCGATAATACTTGTTTTAATATTGATTCTAATACCGAGTTAGATCATGAATTTCTTGAACGAAAATTTGGTAATTTTAATGAGGACTTAGATGAAGATGATAACGAAATTAATAACTCAACCACCATATACTGCTATTGCTCCCGCTCTCACTCCCCCCCATACATCCATCGACATCTAGCAGACCTAAGATGGAACGTGTAAAAAAAATTATTGTTTGACGATTTTTGACACAAATGAAGATAAAACTAAAGCAATTTGTAATAAATGCAAACATATTTTAAATCATAAAACTTCGGGAAAAGGGGATGAAACGGGTCATTTAAAAAATCATTTGATACATTGTTGTAAATTAAATTTTTTTTAAGTTCAAGCTATAGCGGATGCAAAAAAAACATGGAACTCCCCTTCCCGAACTATTCGTAGGAGTAGAAAGTTCAAATATGATTCAGTCACAGTTAAACCCTTCTAGTGTTTTCAGTCCCAGTACACATCGCTCTTATAGTAGACAACAGAACCTAGAAGAACTTGCTAAAATGATTGTTGCTACTGATTTGCCATTTAGTTTTGCGGAAAAATCGGATTTTATTTATTATATTCAAATTGTTTATAACCCACCGTTTAATGATTTTTCAAGAAATATAATTAAAAAAATATTTTTTTATTATCAAGGTCGATATGTACAGTATCTTCGTTGTTTATTTGCATATAATACTTGTAAATTAATAATTACTTTCGATATGGGTTGTAGTATAACCAATAATGATTATTTTACAATTACCAGACATTGGATTGATGAAAAATGAGTTATGCAAAAAAGAATTTTAGGTTATAAAAGTTGTGAAATGCGTAAAATTGGTTCTTATATAGCACAAACAATTTTTGATGTTTTAGAATTTTATGAACTTTCTAGTAAAATAATTAATGTAACGTTAGATAACATTTCTAACAACAAACGTGTTGTTAATTATTTAAAATCAATTCTTAGTCTTATTTTATGATGATGATTTTCATGTGAAATGTGTTGCACATATTTATGATTTAATTGTTAGAGACAATGCATCATTATTTGAAAATGATTATAGTAAAGTTGAAATTGTATGTCATTTTATTTTTAAATGTCAAAGAAAAACTAGACGTAAGGAATTTAAAAATCGGTGTATTGAATGCAATCTTGTTGTTAGAAAAATTTCAAAAACAGTAGCTACTAGGTGGAATTCTTTATATGAAATGTTTAAAGTAACTTAAGAATATAGAAGACTTGTTACAATGGTTTGGAATGCCCATAATGCTGATATGGATTATCGGCTTGATGAAAATGATTGGGCTGATATTAGAGAGCTAATTGCATTTCTAATTTTTTTTTATTTAGCTACAAAATAAATTTCTGGTCTTTATTATGCAATTATTTGTTCTGTTTTATCAAATATTTGTGTTATTTCTAATAAATTTGCTCAGTTTAAAAATAGTTCAAAATTTAAAGAGCCAGATAAAAAATGATTGAAAATTTTTAAAAATATTTTTTTCAATTCCTCAAATTTATTTAACTGTTTGTTTATTTAACCCAACATACAAAGAAATAGGTGTATCTCGAATGGTAGGTAACATATATTCAAATTTAGATATTGAAGACGATGAAAATAGTCAATCATGTAATTTAACAGTAGTTAAAAGTAGTATTAAAATAGAAGTTAGGAAATTATATGATTTATATGATTCTAATGTAGAAGAAAATGTACAATATCAAGAACCCGAACCATCTAGGTGTAGATACGAGGACAACATTGATGAAATGTTAGAAAATTATCTTGTACTTACTTCTAACGAAAAAAAAATAATTTTGATGAATATATTAATTAGGGTACATAAAGGATGCGGAGGGGAAGCCACAATTTTTAGAATGGTGAAACAATCACGGTAAATCTTTTTTAAAACTTCAATGGGTGGTTCATGACGTGCTAACTATTCAAGCACCGTCGATGGATTTGAAAGGCGCTTTTAGTGCGACAAGATTTCAAGTAGGAGACTATAGACATTCACTAGCAACATATAGTATGAAGATTTAGTTTTATTCAGAGATTGGATCAATGCGGAGCGGCGAAATTTAGGGCGTCCAACTTTGTCGACTCAATTTGAAGCCGATATAGATAATATTTTATCGGAATCAAGTGAAGACGACATGAATTTTATGGAGGAACAAGCTCAAGAATCAATTCCGAAAAATGTAACATTAGAAATGTTAGAATTACTTAGACAAGATTTTCAATATAGTAAAATATATTAGTATATTACTATAAATAAGACCTAATGAAGCAGAACTCTTGCTAGAAGGTGACTGCGTTAATCAGGTTCTTTTCTAATATTTGTACAATTTAAAGTAACATAATAAAATTATAGGTTATTCGCCTTATTCTTTTAAAATTATTATCTTGAATTTACTTTTACTTTAAGTCTAGAAGTTTTTTTAATATATATTTTCCTACTCAAATCTTTGTTAACTTTAAAATATAAAATGAAACATTCAAAACTTTAAACTTTAAAATTTAAATTTTATATTTTGAAATTTAAAATTTTAAACTCAAAGTTTTAAATTTGAAAACTTAAAAAGTTTAAACTTTAAACTTATATATTTGATAATACATAACTTTAAAACGTTTAAAAATTTTAAAACTTAAAGTTTAAAAAACTTATATAATGATAATTTTAAACTTAAAAACTTTTATAGTGATAATTTCATTAAACTTTTAAAAATCTTTTTAAAGTTTAAAACTTAATTTTTGATTATGTTAAACTTTAAAACTTATAAAAATTTTAAACTTTAAACACTTTAAATTTATATATTTAAGAATTGAGAATTTTAAATTGAACTTTCAAAAATACAACTTTATGAATTGTTCAAAGTTCAAACTTTAACCAATTATTTAATTTTAAAAAAAAAATAAAAAATAAGGAGAATTCCGGTCTATTGGTCTGGTCTGGTCTGACTCAGGTTATTACAGGATCAGGATGGTAAGGGGGTAAATTACCGGTGGTGCCGGTCCCGGTCCGATTCCGATCGAATATCGTACAAAATTTGTCGGTACCGATTCGGTTCCGAAAAATACTGTTCCGGTGATGCCGGTATCGATCTCGTTGCTTGCTCTATTCACAAGTCATCTTTGATTCCTTCTTTTTAAATTTTCAACATGTCAAACTTATCAAAACTTGAATTTGTGGCGCTTGATATTACCGAAAAAAATTATTTATCATGGATCCTTAACGTTGAAATTCACCTTAACGCTAAAGGTCTTAAAGACAATATTAAACAAGGAAATAAAACAGCAAGTCAAGATAAAACAAAAACTATGATTTTTCTTCGTCATCACCTTCATGAAGTATTAAAAACTGAATATTTAACTGTGAAAGATCCACTTGAATTATGAATTAATTTAAAGGACCGATATGACCATCTAAATCTTACTGCATTACCAAAAGCTCGGTATGAATGAATACATCTTCGATTTCAAGATTTTAAATCTGTCATATTAAAATTATGTGGAGATACGATGATTTACTTGAGAAAACTCTCTCTACCTTTCATGCTTCAAATGTGTTGCTACAACAATAATATCGTAAAAAAAGGATTTAAGAAATATTTTGAGTTAATTACATTCATACTTGTGACTGAGCAGAATAGTACTTTATTAATGAGAAATCATGAAGCCTGTCCCATTGGGTCTGCTTCATTCCCTGAAGTGAATGTTGTAACAAGGTCTAATCAGTCTGAAACAAGACAAAATAACTATCGTGGCCGTGATCGCGATCATGAACGAGGATACAGGAGAGAGCATGGTGATAGACGAAATAATTATCGTCATCATGGTGAAAATAAATATGAGAATAATAGAGTTTCTCAAAATAATACTTCAAAGGGAAGAATCAATATTTGTCATCGATGTGACATGAAAGGACATTGGGCACGTGATTGTCGTACGCCCAATCATTTTGTCAAAACTTTATCAAGCCTCCCTCAAAAGGAAAGAAAATAATGTGGAGGCCCACGTGACCTTTCATAATGATAATAGTGGAGCAACTCTCTCAAATAAATATGATGACATTGAAACAAATCTTACTTATAAAGATGATGACGACTTTAAAGACTTCTCAAATAACAGTCATTTAAGAGTTGAAGACTTCTATGAGAGTATTGACTAAAAAATCATCTAGTTGAAAAATAAAATCATAAGAATAATTATTATTTTCTTTTATATTTATAACTATCTAGCTTTTGTGATAGCACTAACATTTCCCCTCCCCTGAATTATAATAACAAGTCAAGTGAATCTGCAATTACATTATAAAGATGCACATTAACTATTAATATAATCTTTCTATTTCTACAAAAAAGAAGAAGATAACTATGTTGTTCTTATTAAATGCTAAACATTATATCTTTACTAGTTTTTATAGTTCGTCAAGTTAATTTTTTTATATCCTTATTTTTTTAATCTCTATGAAGAGTATGAAAATTTCTCGGTCATCAATTGGATCCAAAATTAGTTATGATGATATGTGCCTTATAGATAGTGCTACAACACATACTAATTTAAGAGATAAGAAATATTTATCTTATTTGATTATAAAAGAAGCTAATATTAATACAATTTCTAGTAGCACAAAATTAATTGAAGGCTCTGAAAAAGCTAATCTAATTCTTATTGAAGGAACAAATTTAACAATTGATGAAATATTATGTTGTAATAAGTCTCAAAGGAACTTATTAAGTTTCAAAGACATTCGTCAGAATGACTATCATGTTGAGACTACAAATGATGAAAAGAATGAGTATCTTTATATTACTACAGTGATGTCAGTAAAAAGTTTATATTTAAAAAATTACCTGCTCTTTCATCTGCCTTATACTGTACAAGTATTAACATGATTGAAATACATGTCATAGTAAATCAAAGGTTTACAAACTCAAATGATTTTATTATTTAGCATGACTGGTTAGTCCATCCTGATTCTAATATGATGCGCAAAATAATTGAGAATTCACATGGACATTCTTTGAAGAACCAAAAGATTCTTCAATTTAAGAAATTCTCTTGTGCTGCATGTTCCCAAGACAAATTGATTACTAGACCATCAATAATCAAAGTGGGAATTGAATCCTCAACATTTCTGGAACGTATATAGAATGATATATGTGGACCCATTCACCCATCATGTCGACCATTCAAATATCATATGGGTTTAATAGACGTATCTACAAGATGATAATATGTGTGCTTATTATTAGCCCGCAATGTGGCGTTTGCGAGATTATTGGCCCAAATAATACAATTACGAGCACATTTTTTTAATTATGCAATTAAAATAATTCTCTCGATAATGCTAGTGAATTTACATCCCAAGATTATAATGATTATTGTATATCAACTGGGATAACAATTGAACATCTGATTATTCATGTTCATACTCAAAATGGTCTAACAGAATTATTAATTAAACTCCTCCAATTAATTGCTAGACCAGTGCTTATGAGAACAAAACTCCCCACTTCATTATGAGGTCATGCTATTTTACATGCAACAAATCTTGTGTGTATTAGACCCACAAGTTATCATAAAGTCTGCCCATTATAATTGAGTTTTGCTCAGGAGCCGAACATTTTCCATCTTAGAATATTTGAATGTGCGGTATATGTTCCAAGTACTCCACCACAACACACAAAGATGGATCCCCAAAGAAGGTTGAAGATATATCTTGGGTATGAATCTTCTTCTATTATAAAATATTTGAAACCTATGACTAGAGATTTATTCACGACAAGATTTGTTGATTATCATTTTGATGAATCAGTATACCCAACATTAGGAGGAGAAAATAAACAACTGAGAAAAAGATAGACTGGAATGCGTTGTCATTGACCGGAGAATACTGATGAAGATTGTGATGAAATATGATTATAGATTGATAGAACTCAATGGTCTCGTTAGTCTGCGTAATTGAACCCTAAAGATTGGTCTAATTTGATAGATTGAGTTGATAGAATTGATGGGCTAAGAGGGTCTATTAAGAGACTCAACGAATTGTTGATTGGAATGACCGAGGTCCTATGAGCACAAAGTCTTGGAAGGAGTATCGAGCACCGAGTGAGAGTAAGTCCAACTTGAACTCTAGAACTACGCCACCAAACGTAGGAGAGGATTGAAACCATTGAGTTGGATGTTCCCTCATGATTGGGTGTCCCTGAAAGAATAAAGAACACGATAGTTGGATCCATTATGGATTCGATTCGTTCTCTACCTAGAAAGTACTGAACGGTTGTGACAACATCAACGAGATTTTTGTACAATTTCTAGCTCATAAGTGATTGTTGTCGGATAAGAGAAACTCCCAGATAGGTTCCATTTGATAGTACTCTGACTTGATTAGATTGTATTGATTGATCATTGTCTACTCTTTATTCCTGCTTTAGATAGACCTTTGACATTTTGATTGAGTATCTTTGAGTTGTTGTTATTCTACCTCAGGCGCTTCGTTGAAGATCTTCTCCTTATTTCAGCTGATTGGTGAGTCCTCTTTGAGTTTGGGGGATGTCTATTATTTCATCTAGCTTTATAGTTAGACTTTAGATTAACTTTTCTTTTGATTGGAGGTAGCCATGGACCTGTTATTAACACCATTGACTAGTTGATAGAGGCTTCGTAGAGTAGAGTCATTTTGTTGATTGGATATTGATTTGAGCTAGTTCTTTTCATACTATCCCATTTACTTGATTTAACTCTTCATATATTGCGGATGTTTACATTTTATTTTCTTTAAGTCTTCCGCTGATGTGTTATTTATTACTTGAATGGATGTGATGAGGCCAAGTGGTTCTCTTGGGGACTAGCAATAGTATCTAAGTGTCGGCCACGTTTAGGGTACCCTCCCGGAGCGTGACACGAGCAATCAGTTTTTCTCTACATTCCATGTCAATAAATATATGCTTTTATTTAAAAGAATATTTTTAAATTGTTTTTAAGTTTATAATTCTTTTTGAATCTTCTTATTTTCTCTATCATGTATTTAAATTAAGTTAATACATGTAATTTTGTTTAAAAAATTATTGTATTTAATATTTTTAAACTTTCATTCATTGTCTTTACTCTTTTATTTTTTCTATTGATTTTGTTTACTACTTTTATTTTCTTTGTACTCGCTATTTTTTAAATTAATTAAAAGTGAACAGATAAGAAATCAATGAGAGAAAAAAATGAAAAGTTTAAAGTGAGAAAGAAATTAAAATAAATGTTTTACATAGAAAAAAATGAAAATAATTAAATATATATTAGTTTTAATATCAATAATTATGTGTACTAACTAATTATAAAGTTATCAATAAAAAAAAGGATATGTCTTCAATTTATTTACTCATTACTTGCGTTGAAGAGAGTGTACATACTTTCTATGCCACTCAATTTTTAGCGTGCATTTATCCCATTTTAAAATAGTTCAAGGAGTAATAACACCCTAATTAAATTAAGATGTGTGTGATGTGATTTCGGCATTACCCCTTTTAAAAATAGGCATAAAACGTATTTTTTTCCTTACACGACCTCACTTTTTGTCAAGTTGCAATCAACACTTGATGCCTTAACCTTGACCAAGTGAATCTTTGATGATCCCAATTTTTGGGTCATACTCATGATTGGCATTTGAAGAGCCATTAAATCAGACTCGTTTGAAGTTGTTTCGTTTTGATTAGGTGCAGATTTAAGAGAGAAATATTTTTGAAATTTGCTATTTATGTGATTACAACTCATGGTAAAATGAAATGTTGTAGTTAGCTTTTTTAATTTAGAAATGTATACTGTAATAATAGAAACTGTTGATTGCATGTTAACAAACAGGAATTGTTGCCTGTGTCTCTGAGAGCACAATGAAATCTTCCAAAGCAAACCTCTCATAAAGTTAAAAATAAATTATTCAAAAAAGACAAAATTCTTGTACATATCTTATTTTTGTAATTGCAAATGAAACAAGTTTAAGAAGATGGGAAATAACAACACAAATAGCAAGCAGGCCACTATATAGTAAACATAAAGATGTTCAACATTTTGTAGTGTGAATTGCTGTACATATTTTAACAAAAAAGTATAATTGTATTCTGATCCTATAATCTTTGTTATTCAAATCAAAATATGAGTGAATGTACATCATAAACATTAATTGTTGTAATCCCAAATCTCTGTTACCAGTTCCAGCCAAGAATATCATCCAAGTGTTTCGAAAAATTATCTCAAGCTTCAAGTACGTTCTTTTTCTTTTTACTCTTGCCCCCGAGTGGACTCACTGCTTGAGGGGAGGTTGATTCATTATTCACTTGGACTGCTGTTGAATTCTTGGGTTGGCATAATCATTTTCCTGAACTTCATCATGTCAGCATTATACATACCAGTATCATAGTTTTGAGTGGGTGTCCCATTTGGCATGGCAAAGCTAGGAACCTTGCTTGGTTTTGGATTATCATTCAAGTCTTCCAAAGATGAATTGCCTTCCAGGGCACGTACAATCTGTTCAAAATACATAATATTTATAACTGAAACTAGTCACTCTGTCCAAACGGAGACGAGTCTAACTCTACATAGGCCTAACTCAATCCTAAAACTAGCTCACAAGGAAAGGATTTCCCAAGTCCATATAAGCAAACCACCATTCATTCCAATTTTAGTGTATCTGTTTTTAAGGCAATCATACCTGACTCATTTTGGGACGTCTTTTAGCAGAATGACGAATGCTAGAAGCAGCACAACCAACCATGCGATGTAGGTCATCTGTATTATAGTTCCCTTCAAGACGCGGGTCTACCAATCCATCATATTTTTCCTCTTCCAATGCTCTTGTAAGAAGGGGTCTAGCCTGTATATATTCATATATTATATCAATACCTGAAGCAAAAGTTAAAAGTCTAAGCACATCTTAGCGCAATTAAAATGTGAACTGAGGATCTAGAACAAACCCAGTCTACTAAACTGTCCTCCATCATATTGCTAGGATCAACAGGTTTTTTTCCGGTTATGAGTTCCAACAACATGACTCCATATGAAAACACATCTGATTTCTCTGTTAGCTTGCCACTAGATGCATATTCAGGAGCTAAGTACCTGCAGGAATTTTCTTGCTTAGAAACTTATCATGTTTTATACATCTGAAGTATGTTAAAATACATTATTGTTTTCGATTGTCGAGTAGAAGTTTAATACAATTATTTTCACAGGAAAGTTTTAAAAAGTAGTTATGCTTGACTCACCCGAATGTTCCCATAACACGAGTTGATACATGAGTGTTGTTATCTGAAGTAAGCTTAGCCAATCCAAAATCTGCCACCTAATAAACCAAAATTATTCCTTTGAATCTCAGGTCAATGTGATGCTTAATAAACCTTTCTTAAATTTTGACTTAAAAACTTGTTCTTCATATTTTCATTGACATTTCTAGTGAAAGTTTATTCACAAATCAAATGTAATTACCAAGGCTTCATAATTGAGGTCTAGTAGAATGTTTGCAGCCTTGATGTCGCGGTGGATAATTCTATGTTGGCCTGCATATAAATAGCAAGAAATGAGAAAGAGAGAAATAAAGAGAGATCAGGTGAAAGTGTAGATTAGAATGTTCATACAATCTTCATGGAGATAAGCCAGTCCTTTGGCTGATCCCATAGCAATTTTATGTCTGGTTTCCCAGTCCATGACAGGTTGACCTTTTCCTGCAATAATGGATTTGATTTCACCCTTATCAAGACTAGAATTAAGAAATATATTGAACAAAAATTCAGGAAGGATTCTCTGATTTCACAATATAATAAACATGATCTTGGAACAAGTATTGAGTATTGAACGGGAAAGAATGTACCATGAAGGTGGAACTCCAAAGTTTTGTTGTCAACATATTCATAGACCAGCATGCGTTGTCCATTAGCAATGCAATATCCAACAAGGGAAACAAGATGACGATGATGAACTCTGCTAATGATCTCAACCTCAGCCTGAAATTCTCGCTCGCCTTGTCCACTTCCTGCTTTCAAACTCTTGATGGCAACCACTCTTCTGTCATTCAAAACACCTTTATGCACGAATCCGAAACCTCCTTGTCCCAACAGATTAGCCTGAGAAAATCCATCTGTGGCCTTAGCTAGCTCCTCATAAGTGAATTGGCTCTGGGAGAACCCACCAAGTCCAGCCACGTTAGGTGATTGAGGAGGCAATGGTACTGATTGGCCTGAAATAGCTGAGCCACATTCTCCGCTTAAATTAGCTGCCTGATGTGGAGTAGTTGCACCCCAACCACCCTGACTCCCCATTTCACTTGGCGGTACCTTCATAACGTGATCCATAGATTGACGTCTATTCCATTGATTGTTATTATTGTAGTATTGATCACCACCTAGTTGAATCCAAAAATATATAGACTAATTATTAATTTAAAAAGGAATACGCTTTAAGCAACACTTACTCAATAGTTAGTAATTATGTAGGAGACCTTTAGGTCCAGGATTCATATAGTATCTCTGTTTCTTCTTCCTTCTACTACACCATACACAGAGAAGGATAAAGGCAATGATAAATATGCCTCCGACTGCAAGTCCAGCTACCAAACCAACAGTATTTGAGGAATCAGAGTCGTTTTCAGGAGATGGTTCATTAGATGCCGAGCGTGAAGGAGGAGACAAGTGTGGACGCGAAGCAGATGTAGGTGATTCACGTGACGAAACAGGAGGTGGTGGAGAAAATAATAGGAATCCTGGAGGATTTTTGGGACCATTTGGGGGTGATGGAGTATTAGGCGAGGTGGATGATGGTGGTGGTGATGATTGGGAAGGTGTAGAATTTGGGGATTGATTATTATTATCATTTTTTGGTGGTGATGCATTAGAGTCAGAAGAGGGCGGAGGTGAATCATTTTTGGGGGGTGGTGATGCATCAGGGGATGGAGGAGGAGATTGTGGGGGTGGTGATGAAGACGGAGAGTCATCTTTTGGTGGTGGAGACGAAGACGGAGGAGAATCATTTTTTGGTGACGATGAAGACGAAGTTCCATTTGAAGGAGGGCTGTTGTTAGAATTAGTATCATTGGAGGAAGCAGTCCCAGGAGATGAATCCATATTTACGAACAAACAATGAAATTCCCTGCTGGAAAGTCAATGTCTCCCGTTAACTGCTCTTCTCAACGATTCAACGTCCCTACAATAATTCTATGAATAATGTTAGTATTAGTTGCATTAGGGGAATTGGTTGTAAAGAAAAAGAAAGAAAAGATTTACCTCGAGGAAGAACAAGAATGGATAGTGATTGTCAAATGGAACAGAGAGAGATATGTTAACATTGCATAATTTTCATCTTAGTCTACCTGTTTTCCCCAGCCCCAACCCCCCAAAACAATACTTGGAGTGGTCCTGAAAAAAAGGGGGGCTCTCTCTCTTGCCAAATCTTTAGAGGGGTTGCCATTTAAGACCTCTAATTTGAGCTAAGATCATGAGTTAGTTATTCCTCTTTCCAGAATTATAGCTCCTCCTGACAATTGTCATTGACCGGCTCTTCTCCGCTGTTTACTTGTGTCTCTACTTATTGGATATCAAACATCTTTGTTTCATATTCACCACCACTATTTTACTTCTCTCTTTTCATTATTACTAGTTTATCCCTTATAATTCCAAATTATATATACACATCACATTCCAAAATTTTAATAAATTAGTAAATGTTATAAAAGAAGAAATTGAGGAAGAAAAAAATTAACATGGAAAGTTGCAGAGAAGTGCTCTAAGTGGAAAAACAATTAATTTTTTAGGAAAGAAATAACTTTTGAAAGTTCCAATAGAAATTTGATACACATCTAATATAGTGATAGAATTTAATTCAGAATGTGAAAAGATCACTACTGTGAAAATCAGTTTTTTTAATAATGTCATAAATGATTCTATATTTATCTGAATAAAATAGGGATTTAATTAATTTTACTATTTATTTAAATAATTAATTATATTTTAAATTAAATATAGGGGTAAAATGGTAATTCTACTTTGAGATTAGAAGCTTCCCACTTTTAATAATACTGGTTTTTGAACACGTGCTTTCCACGTGTATATCTTGCTAATTAGTATAAGTACTTTTAATATATAAATGTGCTATGTGTTACATTGAATTTGAAGTGAAAAAAATACAAGATTGTATCAACAAATGGTGAGCATTTTCAACTATGTTATTATCATTGTAAGATTGATCATATGAAAATATTAGTATCAAATGAATTTCAAAAATTAATGCCCAAAGAAGTGGAAAGATTTCTAATCGATTTGACATTGACTACTGTTTAATGAGCTAGGAATCATGTCTTTTGGTATTATTGTTGTTGTAGAGAATAGGAGCGAATTTTGATCAGTAGTGCAACTGTTTAATTAATTAGATATTTATAATATTTTTATTAACTTAGTGTAGGGGCAAAATCATAATCCAACTTTGAAAATAGGAGCTTCCCACTTTTGATAATATATGATATGATGAAAACGTGTGTTGCACGTCTGTCCTCTATTACTGTATATAATTTGTATAGTGGGTGAAAGAGTTATAGTGTTTTCAAACAAAAACAACTCAAACATAATAAGTTTAACTAAAATACATCCTCAAAAAGCATTCAAAAAAAGATGAAGACACTTGACCAATATCAAAGAAAATCCGTCTTGCCTTATAATACTACAAATCTTGGGAAAAAAAATAATATTCTAAAGTTACTTTCAACATTTTCTTCCCTATAAATTCAAAGTTTAAATAGAGATCTCTAGAAAGAATAGAAGAAAATGAAACCCCTTTCTTAAAATATAATCAATTATAATGTTATATTTGAAAACTCAAAAAAGATGGAGATATGAAAAATAAAAATTCACTTACAATTTCGTATTCGGAGAATATTCATCTATAATCATTACAATTCACATATTAATTCTCAACAAAAAGAAGAAAAATATGAGTGAAATAATTAAAAAAATACAAATAAATTCATTAGTAAGAATTCTTACAATTATAGATTGGTAATGGAAATTTTAAAATATTGCAGACTAACCTAATATAGTAAAGCAAGATGATCACAATTGGATATACAATGTTGTTGGAGAGTGTTTTTTGATAGACTCTTCATTACCTCCACTTATTATAAATAAAAATTAACAGTTATATTTAGAGTCTTTATTAAGTATATGAATAACTTCATCAATTATTTACTACACAATACTAATAAACTTTTGAAGTCCATTTTTTTTTTATAGAATTTGTTGAATTTAAGTTCATATTTCATTAATCGAAGATGCAGTAATTAGAACGGTATGTTCAGTCTTTTTTATTAAATTAAAAATTATAAAAATAAAAAAATGATGGGATAAAAAATTTAATATTATAAATAATTTGAACCATTGTCTAGAGTTTTCAATATAGATCTACAAAAAATATAATAGTAATTGGTAGATTCATATAATTTTGTATTTAATTGATCAAGTAAATTAAAGTTATACTAAATTATTCATAAGTGTCTGTTTAAGTTCTATATAGCAACAAAGAGACATTACACTTTTGCAATAGCTATTAAGATTTTGTTTATGATGCATGTATTTAAATATAATTATCATTTAATAATTAATTAAATATTGATATTTAAATTTATCTTAGAAACAAAATACTAATTCAATTTTGAGCTCAGGAAACTCTAATAGAAACAATATCATTCCTAAGACGCAAATAAGTTACCTGAGAATTGATGAATATCAATTATTAGGTTTTGGAGAGCAACAAAAGTATATATAGTTAGATAAAGAAAGATAAATAAATATGATAGTGATTAAATGTACCATTATGAAAACATGTTAGCGAAAAGATAAAGTTAAAATAGTTGTTCATGCTTTCACATCAATCTATTTCCACTTCAACTCGAATCAATATCAAAACAATAATATGTGTAAAACATATGCACAACATTTTTTCAAATAATATGAAGCTTATCTAGTACTCAAAGTTGGTCGAGTGAAGAAACCATTTTATTGTTATTTTGGATGAGATGATGTAGAACTCGAAATATGATTTTATGTTTTCAACTATATCCAGTCAAAGTTTAATCTGCTGCATATACTAATTAAAGAGTAACCTTTTAAGGGCAAATTACAAAAATACACAACATTTGAAAACCTAATTACAATTATTTCCTACCATTTAAAAAAATTATTAAATTCTCTTTTTTGGCTATTTCGCTGATACATAAAACACATTTATAAACTACTCCCTCCGTCCATCTTTACTTGGCCCCTATACTATTTTAGGATGTCCAACAATACTTGTCCAGTTTATGAAA
>JBCEWC010012002.1:0-16209 GCA_038996855.1 Solanum aculeatissimum
CTTCTTAGTGAGTAATTAGGGTGAACTCTTGAAATTGCTAGTTGACTTATTTGCTTGATTAATTAAAGTGTTACCCAATTGTGGTTCTTGGTTTCCCTTTAATATTTTTTGCTAGGGTTTTATTTGGGTTGTTGAAGTCAATTGGGAGGTGAGGGTTTTAGTCCCTTGTTGCCCATAATTTCTATAGTTTGAATTTAATCCACATATCCTTTTATTTTATACCCTTTTCGTTTCTTTCTTGTTTGATCCTTCATCAAGTAGCTCCTTGAAGTTGGTCGAACAAATCATCAATTCTAGGCAATGGGTACCTATTCTTAATGGCCACCTTTTTCAATTTTCGATAATCAATACATATTCGGAGCGACCCATCCTTCTTCCTCACAAACAAGATGGGAGCACCCCAAGGTGAAATGCTCGACCTAATATAACCCTTTTTTAACAAATCTTTCAATTGATCTTTCAATTCTTTCAACTCCGCCGGGGTTATACAATAAGGAGGGATGAAAATGGGTTGAGTATTCGGAAGGAAGTCTATACCAAAATCCACTTCTCTATTAGGAGGGATACCGAGCAAGTCCTCGGGAAACACATCGGGAAACTCATTAACTATCGGAATTGATTCAAGCTTAGGTGACTCACCCTTCACATCTCTAACCCGCACAATGTGATAAATGCACCCCTTACAAATCATCTTTCGGGATTTGAGGTAGGAAATAAACCGACCCTTAACCACGGAATCACTGCCCTTTCACTCCAACAAGTGTTCATTAGGAAGTTGAAATTTAACTTGCCTAGTTCTACAATCCACCGAGGCATACGATGCATGAAACTAATCCATCCTAAGGATAACATCAAAATCATACATCTCAAGTTCTACAAGGTCACTGGGGAACACTTTATACAATACAGAGACAGGATAACCTCGATACACCTTTCGAGCAAAAATAGACTCACCCACGAGAGTATACACTTAATAAGGTTCCCTTAGAGTTTCGGGACTCAAACCAAACTTAACAGCCAACAAAGGAATCACAAAAGATAAATTTGCACCTGGATCAAATAAAGTGTAAGCATCAAAATCAAAGACTTTTAACATACCCATTATGACGTCTGAAGCTTCCTCCACTTCCTGGCGGGCATGAAGAGCATAAAACCTATTGTTCCTAGGAGCACCACCAACAGGAGCTTTTGATTTCCCTTGATCACTGGGAGCCACTTGATCCTTCTTCACATTATTTGGACAATTGGAGACCTTGTGGTACAAACTACCACACCCATAGCAAGCACCCGTAGCTCTGTTACATTCACCCACGTGATTACCACCACATTGGCCACAACGGGGAATTCGAGGACCACCCCCAATTTGTGCCTTCGGAGGAGGCACCCTTGGATTAGCGACCCTCATATTCGAACCTTGTCCTTATTGAAATCGGCCAAACCCACCACCTCTCATGGAGTTGGAGAACCCATCATCAAGTTGGTCCCTCTTAGCCTCGTTCACTCTCCTCTCCTTAAGTTTCTCACCCTCAATTTGCTTGGTATAAGTCATAAGTCTTGAGATGTCCATGTCCCGAATAAGCATAGCCATACGATATTCCTTCACTACTAAATCTGAGATACCCAAAATAAACTTGTGCATTCTTGCCCGGAGGTCAGATACAAGCATTGGGGCATACTTAGAGAGCTTAGTAAATTTGAGAGAGTAATCCCTCACAGTCATATTACCTTGTCAGAGATTGATGAACTCGGTTATTTTGGCCACTCTAACCTCAAGAGGAAAGAACTGGTCAAGGAAAGCCATTTTGAACTCTTCCCAACCAACCTTGACATCAACCATCCTCTCCATTAGCCGCTGATTATACCACACCTGGCCCACATCTTTCAATTGATATGCAACCAACTCAGTCTTCTCCTCAGAACTAACACCCATAATGGTCAACACCTTAGTGAGTTCATCAATGAACTCTTGAGCATCCTCGTCCACCTTTGAACCAAAGAACTCCATAGGGTTCATTCGGGTGAAATCCCTCACCCTAGAGGCCGGAGTACCAACAGTTATGGGATTAGCTAGCCAGGCTTGGTTAGCCACTGCTTGGGCCAACATAGACACCATATTCGTAAATTCGGCGTGGGTCACTTATTTCTTGTAGTCAAGAGCCTGATGGGGGAAGGGAGCTCTTCTGAGAGGCATGTTCTGAAAGAGCCATAATAATACCAAGAGTTTAGGAAATTTATTGTAACAGCTTACAACACGACATAGGGAAACAATGAAATGAGGCAAATTCCTAGAACGTCATCATACCCTCCCATTCATAGGCATAGGGCACATCACACCCATGAACAAGACTCTAATTGACGTGGCATGTTGGACTCCAAGGATTATTTACAAACCTAGGGCTCTAATACCATCTTTGTCACAACCCAGAAGTGGGACCTAGATGTGACATGGCAAAGAAGAACCCTAAATTGCTCGATCAAGCCATCATAGCATTATTACTCACATCATTGGTTCGGAAGCGCGAAAGAGTAAACACATAGCACATAATTCTAGGAGAAACGGGCCTTTGGACTCAAGCTATGGGGATGTTACCAGGAATGGGAGGAACATGAATCACATAGCACAGAACAAGTATTTCTAAGGGGCGAGTAAGTAGGACTCAAGATGTGGGGGTATACCGGGTTAGGGAACTTTCCACATAAGCACATTCCTAATATTCACAAGTCCAATACATAACCATAAGCATAATCGGAACATCATTCCCATAACCAAATCTCAATAGCCATAATATTTCAACGAAACATAATACAATGTGTAAGAGTTTAACATGTCCAACATAGCCTCTACATAAGATAGAATGGGGCCTCGACATAATTCGGGCTCACCCTCAAGTCATAAAGTAGGAAAAATAAAATGATACAAGGAAGATAGAAAGTAGTTATTGCCCTTAAATAAAAGGGCTCACCACAAGCAAGTAGCTTCCAAGACGTCACTCGTCGTCCAACGGGAGATAGAGGTCGTCACCGGTCCCTACATGGTTAGAACATGTAGATAAAGAGTATGGGTTAGCACATAATATGCACTAAGTATGTGGGCATGCAATGTATATGACATAGTAATATGACCAAGTAAGATGACAAGGGGACAAGTGGTACAAAAGGAGTACACATAGCCAAATGATAAGTATATCAGAATAATATGCCATGCCATGATACATGAAATGCAACCTACGAATCATATTATAGCGGGGATATGACCTCAACCGACAACAGAGGGAACCCGAGCGAGCTACTACATGGATTCGAACTACTTGTCAGGTAGATCCCTAATCACTCTTCAATAAGGGGAAACATAACAAGTCATCCCATCTAGAGAGAAATCCTATGTCGGCACATGGTTTGACGGAAAGGAGTATGGACCCTTGGAGCTAGTCCACCCTGACTATAATCCCTCGGTGCTAAGTCTCATCCCACGGGAATACATATATACATACATGCAAGCCTTTCAAAACAGAGGGTTTACAATCTTTTCAAAACCATGCATCATTAGGCAAACCATGTCCTTATCAAATCCATATCCATACTTAGGCTAAAAAACCAACAAGAATTTCAAAAATCATTTCCATATCAATGCAATAGGAGTAACTCATCTACATAGCTTATCATATCAAGCCTTTATAACATATCAAGATGATGTAAGCACCCATAATGCTCAAAGAGCCATAACAAGAGACTATGTGATCACAAGCCTTAACATATCATATCATAACGAGAGGGCCATTCCCTTAACAAGAGTTTCACAAAAACCATACTTCAATGCATATTCCATGAATGAGGAATCAAGTGCATGGGTAATGGAGATTCAAACCTTAAACTATAATTCACTAGGTAATTCAACATAATTCATGATAAAATCCCAATTCAAATCATAATACATTTTACCCATGCATATTAAACCATTAAGGGGACATGCACATTAGACCTTCAAGAGTTTCAATGCACTACATGAATTTCAAACTTAAATCAACTTTAAATCACCTACTTTCTATAGCCCATAACTCAATTCAATTAAATACATTTAAATTTATAGAACCCACAATTAAAGAAAAGCTTAAATTCATAAATTAAAGATGAGGGTTCTTGGGTCTTCATGGATGAAAGAGAATCTATGAATCAATCCCACATACCTTGAGATTAGCCAAGAGAATTGAATGATTTTTGCAAAAAAATGATCTTCCCCAAATTTCTTCAATCTTTCATCAATGGAGGTCAAGAGAATTGAGAGAATTTTGGTGAGGATTGAAGAGTGTTAGAATGAATGAAAGGGGATTAGGGTTTGATTTGGGGCCTTTAGGAGACCTTAGAAGGGCTAAAAGAGGCAGAGGATTAAACTAAATTACGAATTAACCATTAATGAAATGGACTATATCACATAAAATAGGTCCTCACGGAAGTTGCCCAGGGGTCGTCCAGAGGCTCACGGACCGTGAACCTGTCCGTGAGACCTCACTTGGTCTCAGCTTCAGCTTGAACTCTCGGGGGAC
This sequence comes from Solanum aculeatissimum, assembly GCA_038996855.1. Classification (NCBI taxonomy): domain Eukaryota; kingdom Viridiplantae; phylum Streptophyta; class Magnoliopsida; order Solanales; family Solanaceae; genus Solanum; species Solanum aculeatissimum. The sequence goes on from JBCEWC010012002.1 coordinate 4,542, forward strand.
TTTTTGGACCCACTCACGAGGGGCCTCACAGACCATATAGCTGCACACGGACCGTGTACTGGTTCGTGGAGCATCACTTGGTCCAGAGTCCAGCCCCAAGCATTGGCCAACTCTCTGGATCACTTCACGGGACCCCTCACAAACCGTGTAGGCTCACACGGACCGTGAAGTGGTCCGTGGAGTTCCACTTGGTCCAGGGCTTGGTCCCATCTCCAAGGGAGCCCACTGGATCAACCCACGGTACACACCATGGACCATGAACAATCAAACGGTCTGTGGTCCCTCACTTGGACTCCATCTCGAAACCTTTTCCAGTATACCTCTGAATACGGGTAGTCTCACTGTAAGGGCCATAACTTTCACATTTAAACTCCGAATCAAGTGAAACTAGTTGTGTTGCGAAGATAACTCAAAGAGATTTTATTTGATATATAATATCCCACATATTTCATCTCCTACCAAGAGATATGACTTTTCAAAGTCTATGCTGTCTAACTGGCCTTACAATCTTCCACCAAAACCATTACTTTGAATCCGGCCACTTACATGCAATCCATGACTACCAAAATTCAACCATGAAAAGTTCAACACTAACCTTGACCAACCATTACAAAGTTTAAAATTTTTTGGGTCGTTACATTAATGACAAATATCGACTATAAAGATGATCCATCCGTCAAAAGGATGACCTGGTGATCCTCCAATCCTAGCTTATTGGATTTCCCATTTTAGAGGCGAAAGTAACAGAATACTGTGTATGTTAAAAGCTGTGAATTGCTCAACATCGTTCCTCCTGCAAAGCAAAATTGCTCATTAATCGGAAGTTCGAAACTCTCTATGTCATACTCATGCTAATGTACAGATTATATGTATTCCCGCAACTACATTACAGTAACCACTTCCCTAGTGTTCCTTTCCACTTCTTTTACTTAATCAATTTTTAACTTTGGCATTTTTATATTACATAATCTGCTTCCAGCTTACGCCTTCTATCATAAGAATTCCTGCATTGTCCATTACTTGTTTTTGGTAAGGCAGTTGATGTTCACGCATTGTGAGTTACAAACCATCTTTTAGACACTCGTGCTTATTTATAGATTGTAGCAATTCATTGTGAGACACAAACTATTATTCCCCACTCATATTTTGTACAAATTACAACTATTCCAGCAAGTGCATTACAATTTCTTTAACCATGCAGCGACAACACACATGGCGATTGAAATAAGCAGTTATAATACCTTACAAGGCATGAAGCCACTTTCCGAACGATAATATTGCTTGATGAAGAGGTCCTGTCACGCACAGTTTTATGCACTTTATATATTATCACTCAAATTTTCTGCAACAAACACTAACAAGCCTAAACTTTCTCAAGGCAAGACAACCCTCCACCCTACTACTCCTCTACCCAAATACACGCTCTCCACTCCTTCCTATCTAGAGTCACGTTCTCAATAATATGAAGCTCTAAGTGTCGCTTGATCTAGATAACAACACTTGCGCTAGGATGATCTTTTAGTTCATGTCCATGTCTCAATAATCTCCCCTGCCCAGCAAGGTTACTTCCACATGCAAAACATTAGTCATGGGATTTCCTTATATCAAACATTTGCTGACATGGTTTATTTCCATTGTGAAAATGTAGTGATCCTCTAAGCTATTTATTTTTTAGATTTAACATTATTCTTATACACTTTACCAAGAGACTTTTGTTCTATTGAATCTTTACTTAATAATCCTATTGAGTCAAAATATTAGACATTTGTATCTATTTCTACCACGCCCTTACCCGCTGGCTTCAATTGTTGAATTGAGAAAGTAATGAATAGTAAAACAACCAGTGTTTTGCTACTTTTTTTCCTATGGCTGTCAGCTGTAGACTTGGCTAAAACATAGTAGTACTAATTACAAGTAAGACCACTAGCAAAAGAGAGAGAAATATCATTCTTGATTACATGTTACTTGTAGCATTCAACAGGTAAAATGAAGTTGTTAGTAGTTAGAGATAGAAACATTTATTTTCATAAAATGCTTAAAAAATATTTTTTTGTGTTTTCTTGTTTTGCTTTGCAGATTTCTGGTAAATTGACATACTGGTAGCTTTACGTCGATGAGACTAACATAGTGATCCAAAACGCTCACTGTTCATTGACGAACATACCCACATGTGACATCACTACCCCTACCACTCACTGGTGTGTAACTCCACAGGACACATGTGCAGAGATCATGCATGTATCACGACAACATTATTTCCAAATTCTCAATCCACAAAACAACCAGATCGGAAGGTAGGAACACATACACGAAATATCGTCTACAAGAAAGCATTAGGGGAGTTACGATTGATAACATTTGAAAGATGCTAATTTGGTAAGACAAAATACATTACATGATGCTAATAGAACTCATTGGTTGTCTTCACAGGTATAGTTGAATAGTTGGAGAAATGCCAAACACCATGAAAATAGCACAGAACACAACACTATCATGCAGTCTAGCCAACCCCAAATATGGATTCCATCATAATTAGTTGCTTTCAAATTATGCCAAGATTAAAAAAAATTGATTGCAAAACAAATAAGAAACTTTGTAAAAGATGCTCGAAGACTTGGCAAACACGTGCAATGCACGTGATGTAAATCTAGTTATAATAATGTACATAATAGTATATTCTTAATTTATATTGTAACTTATTCTATTGAAACATTAAATTTTCAATCGTTTGACATTTTCTAATATTCTTCAAAACTGTTTGGAGTGATTGCTTATCCAAAGTGTTTTTTTAGTTCCCCTAATCAATCTTATTTCTTGGAAATTTTCTGTGTATTTATAAAAGTGCATAAAATAATCCAGGAAATAAATAAATTCTCCTATATATATATATATATATATGTCCTATCTGTATTGGTTGTATTAAATGCTTAGACCTAACTGTTATGGCTCCTCATGTAATGGGGATAATGGAGAGAAGAAAAGAGGGGAATTGGGTTAAGGAAGAAACTGAGTAAAGTGATCTGGCTTACTTTTCATTCATCACAATTAACGTTGACTAATACACTTAGTTGTTGTAACCGACTAACTAACTCCCAATTAGCTTAACTAACTTTCTAAATGACTTGAGTACTACTCATCTAAGCATGCTATGTACAACTTCTCACAACTGTATTTATTTTCTACACTCCCCCTCAAGTTGGATGGTGAAAAATTGGACAACATTTCAGCATGTAGATGACTCCCTAGTCCCTTTGTAAATATGCCTGCTAGTTTTACCTTGCTTGCAATGTATTTTGTTGTGATTAGACCTTCCTGTAACCTTTCTTTGATGAAGTGACAATCAATTTTGATGTGCTTAGTTCTCTTATGATAAATAGGATATGAGGCTATCTGCAATGCTACTTTGTTATCACAATGCAGCTCCATTGGCAATTCAAAACTAGCACCTAGCTGCTTGAACAAGCCTTGCAACCATACCAACTCAGCCACTATGGTGGCCATGATCCTATACTCAAGCCTCTGTCGTGCTCCTGGACATTGTGCTTTGTTTTTTTGACTTCCAAGATATTAAGGAGTCACCATATTTTACTCCAAATCTTGTTACTAATATTTTGGACAACAAGCAGGATGCCCAATCTACATCACAAAATGTAATCACCTCATTTGAAAAATTACTGCTCATTAGAAGTCCAAGTACATGCTGTTTCTTAATGTATTTAACCACATGCGTTGCTTTCTCATAATGTGATCTTTTGGGTGCATGCATGAATTGGCTTAGATGTTGTACTGCATATGAAATGTTTGGTCTGGTCATTGACAAGTACAACAGCCTACCTATAAGTCTATGATACACCCTTCTGTCCTCCATTGTTGGATCATCCTCTTTTTCTTCAAGTATTTCATCATATTCCACACTTGTCAATTTTTGGTTCTGTTCTAATGGAATAGTAGCAGGCTTTACCCCCCTAAGCCACATTCTGATATTAATTCCAAACCATATCTTCTATGGTTCATTAAGATTCCTTTGGTTGATCTTTCAAATTTTATTCCAAGAAAGTATTTTAGTTCCCCTAAATCCTTCATCTTGAAGTTATGATTCAAAATCCTCTTAGCTTCCTCAATTAGCCCTTCATCACTGCCAGTTATGAGTAGATCATCAACATAGACAAGTATAGTAACAATTCCGTTCTTGTTCCTTTAGTAAACAATGAATAATCCAGTTTACTTTGTGCAAAACCAGACTGAACAAGAGTTGTAGTGAGCTTCAGGTTCCATTGCCTGCTGGCTTGTTTAAACCATACAAGGACTTGAGTAGCCTACACACTTTATGCTCCCCTTGGCTACCAAGGCCAACAGATAAAGTCATGTAGACTTCTTCTCTGAGATCACCTTGAAGGAAGGCATTGTAAACATCCATTTGAAATAAGAGCAAGTGAGATTGAGCAGCCAAAGCAATAATTGTTCTTACTGTTACTATTTTAACCACAAGAGAAAAGGTTTCATGGTAGTCTAGACCCTTTTGTTGTGTGAAATCCTTTGCAACTAATCTAGCTTTGTACCTTTCAATAGAACCATCAGCCCTATACTTGACATTATACACCCACTTACAGCCTATAGGTGTCTTACCTGCAGGAAGATCCATAACTTCCAAAGTGTGATTGGCAATAAGAGCATTAATTTCTTGGTTCATTGTTTGTATCCAGTTGGGGTCTTGAGCAGTTTGGTTATAGAAAGAAAGTTCAGATACAAAGGAGGAGAAAGTTTTAAGATATGCTTTGTAAGAAGGAGAAATAAGTGAGTATGAGAGACAGTTTGAAACAGGATGATGAGTAGTGGAATTTGTAACGTAATCAGTGTGCCAGATTGGAGGTTTGACTGTTCTAGTTGAGTTTTTATAGCTAGGTGGTTGAGGGGCATGAATAGGAGAATTAAGAGGTATAGTAGGAGTGGACTCAGAGGATGGAGAGTGTTCAGGAGATGTTGGAAAGGATGTGACATTAGTTGTAATGGTGGTAGGAGGAGTAGGTGATAAGGTATCATTGAGTGGTTGAGGAAAAGCTAAAACAGGTGGAAATGATAGTGAATGAGTGGTAGGGTGAGGTGTCGGGAATGTAGATTTAGGATGTTGGAATGGAAATATGTCCTCCCTGAAAGTGACATCTCTATTAACAAAGAATGTATATGCAGATATGTCATATAGTCTAAACCCTTTTTGTGTATCAGAATATCCCATAAAAACAGAAGGTATAGCTTTAAGAGAGAACTTACCAGAAAAAACAGGTTTGGTGGCATAGCATAGATAGGCAAAAACTTTAATATTATCAAGGTTAGGTTGTTGTTTGTGGAATAACTCAAAAGGTGACTTATTGGACAATTTAATAGATGGAAATCGGTTAATAAGGAATGTTGCAGTGAGAATGCATTCTCCCCAAAATATTAGAGGTATATAAGCTTGAAATCTGAGAGCTCTAACCATTTCTAGGAGATGTCTGTGCTTTCTCTCACCAACTCCATTTTTTGAGGAGTATGCACACAAGAGCTTTGATGTATGATGCCAAGAGAAGTTAAAAGAGTGTTGCATTGAGTATTGAAGAATTCCAGACCATTATCTGATCTGACTATTTTAACAGATGTTGAGAATTGATTATTAATGAGATTAAGAAAAGAAGTAATGTGAATAATGACATCACTTTTCAATCTCAACAGGTAAATTCATGTCATCCTGAAATAGTCATCTACAATAGTAAGAAATTACTTGTATCCATTTTAAGTACATTGTTTGTATGGATCCCAAACATCCATATGTAAGAGTTCAAAAGGTAAAATAAATCTCTTATTGCTATTAGGGAAAGGAAACCTAGTTTGTTTAGCAAGAGGACATATTGAACAGAATTTGGACTTGTCATTGTGGAGTGAAGGCTTAATAGATTGAATCCTTTGAAGAACATCAAATGGTACATGGCCAAATCTGAGATGCCAGATTGAGAAGTCATCCTGAGATGGTGTAAGACATTGAGGTAGGGATTGAGTGGAGATGGAACAACTTGATGGCACATGTATGTTGATAGGTGATAGCTTTTTGGTGATGGATGGAAGTAGATATAGTCCTTTCTTTTCCTTACCAATCCCTTTCACCTTACCAGTGTGTAGGTCCTGAAAGATACAGAAGGATGGATAGAAAGAAACACAACATTGAAGTTCGTTGGTGAGTTTAGAAATAGACAAGAGATTATATTCAAAATGAGATACATGAAGTACATTGTGAAGAATACAATTATCAAAAATAGTTTCACTGTTCCAATGTGTTGAACTTCAGTGGTTTGACCATTTGAAAGGTAAACTTGGTTAGAATGTGATGGTGCGGGAATGGAACTGATTAATGATTTTAGGTTATAAACCATGTGATTGGTAGATCTAGTGTCAACCACCTAAAGGGATGTTTCTGATCCTGCAAAAAGACATTTAATATTGAAGCAAGTGTTAGAGTCCTAAGGTATACGTGCCACGTTGGCTATATTTTCCTGTGGTGCAGAATATTTATCAAGTATCTTCATGATGTGTTGGTACTGATCTGGAGTGAAAGATGGGACAAACATTGGTGTGTATGAGCTACTTACAGTTTCCACATTTCTTCTTGGGCTATCTACATTGTGTTGATGAACTTACTGTCTTTTGCTTCAAGTCTCAAGCTCGTTTGTATAGTGTGCATTGTATGCCTGTGTTTTTCTATTTCCAGTAAACCTTTGAGGTCTCTCACCTCCAAAATTCTTATTCTCTCCTTCATTCGATGACTTCCTGTCACTTCTATCAGTAACATTCTTCTTTCCATACTTGTGATCAAGTGGATACCCTATCAGCTTGTAGCAGTTCTTAACAGTGTGATTTCTCAGATAACAATGCTCACAATACAAATCATTTGGTGTTTTAAACTTGTTATGTTGCACAGATACTGGGGTTGTAGTACCATTAATGTCTAGTTGTTAAAGAGGCAAGATAGAAGCAACAATCATGTGAGATTGAGCTCTTTGACTCTTATCTTACATAATCATGTTATATGATTGATTCAAATTAGGACTAGGAACTATCATTAGGATATGTATTCTAGATTGAGCATAGGTTTCATTCAATCCCATAAAAAATGTATGAGTTTTTGCTTCTCCATATGATCCGCATACTCTCTTATTTATTGCAATCACAGGCTGGGAAAGGTACCAATGAGACATGTTCATCCCAAAGATTTCTCAATTTCAAGTAATATTCAAAAACAGTAAGAGTCCCTTGACTCATAGTGCAAATTTCTCTATGTATTTGATAGATTATAGTTAGGTTTCTTTTATCAAAATGTTCCTTCAAATCTATCCAAACATTGTGAGAATTAGATGAAAACATCAAACCATTTGCTAGCTATTTGGAAACAGAATTTGTGATCCATGATAAGATAAAAGCATTACACCTTTCCCATTCATGTTCTAAATTTACCTTATACTACTCCTTTCGACAAGTTCCTCTATAAAGGCTATTTTATTCTTAGCTAACAATGCAACTCTCATGGAATTACTCCAACCAGTGTAGTTTTCTATACCAATTAGTTGTTGTGAAATAAAAATGCTACCTGGAGTATCTAATGGATGAAGGTATAGTGGACTCCTAGGATGAATGTCCATGAACTTCTCAACTTGTGAAGGACTCGATTGCGATGGTAGATTCACTGTGTTTTCCATCTTTGAGCTTCAGATCTGCCAGTCTCTCAGTCGATTCTTCTGATTTTCCCTTACAAACCTTGGATATCTTCAATTGGAGTAGTTAGGTTTCATGTTGAGAATCTTTCTCTGATATCATATTAAAAGCTTATACCTAACTATTATGGTTGCTACTGTAATGGGGATAATGGAGAGAAGAAAAGAGGGGAATTGGGTTGAGGAAGAAACTAAGTAAAGTGAACTGGCTTACTTTTTATTCATCACAATTCAGCTACATATATACATACAATTAGTTGATTAATACACTTAGTTGTTATAACCGACTAACTAACTCCCAATTAGCTTAACTAACTTTCTAACTGACTTGAGTACTACTCAGCTAAGCATGTATGTACAACTTCTCACAATTGTATTTATTTTCTACAGGTTGTACAAGTAGCAATGTAACTGTCGACGACATGACTTGCTTTAATTTGGGATGATGATAAGTATAGGTATGCAGAATGACCCATTTTTCTTTCTTCTAAGACACTTCACGTGTGTATGGATATTTGGATTGACTTATTTTATTGATTTTTTGCTTTTAAGTATTTTAGTTTTGAGATAAGTGTCAAAAATACATTTAAACTATTTCTTTTTTTTAGTTTCATACCTAAAATATTGAAAGCGTAAATTTCATACCTAATCTATCACTTATTAGTTTTTTAGTTTCATACCTAAACTATTGGAAGTGTAAATTTCATATTTAAACTATCACTTATTAGTTTGAAAAATGTACCTCAATGGTATGTGTAATACACTCTCTCATTTATTTGAAAAATTCTTGCCACATGACATAACACATGGATAAAATATACATTTTGACAAAAATTAAATAAACTATTAATATTAATTAAAATTTGAAGATTAAAGTATAACTATTCCCAAAACAATAATTTTAAAAAAAAATTAAAATATTTTTCTCATCCAGCTCCTACCTCCACGCCTACACACCTCGACAGTCTCGCGCCCTTATAGTTTTTTAAAATTTCTTTTATAAAATATTTTTAAAAAATTTAGACTTCATCTCCTACTCTACTCCTTCCTAAAAATATTATTTATTTATTTATTTGAAAAAATAAAATGTCACCCTACACCATTTAATCCTCTGGTCCTAATTTATTTTTATTTTTTTTATATTTGTTCGTTTTGTATTAGATATATACATATAATTTTAGGAAAATATTTTCTCTACTCGTGTACTGAATATAATAAAAATAAAAATTTTATTTTATATTGTGGTGAAATTATTAAGGAATACCGGAGGAAATGTTGGTTCGTTGATGAGTATACTTGATTGGCAGTGGAAAGTGAATATCAATTCACTTGATGATGATTCTATTATTGAAATGATAAGGAGATTGCTTGCTTGCTCGATTATTGATTATAGGATACGGATCATCTAACTCTTTACATTCTATGAAATATGATTGTTTGAAGTAGACCTTTCTATGAACTAATGCGAAAACTTAATCGACAGAAATTCTTTAGACTTGGCTTGACGTAAAAGATTCTTATGACCATAAATCACATCTAATATACTTTAAATACTTAGTAATTGACCCTAACACATATATGCACAACTTAAATTTATTGGATCACCTAATTTTTATAAAATCTTATATCAAAACTCAATTAGTAATGAAGCTTTTAACTAATTAACTTTGTATTAGAAGGTTCTTGTAACCTTAATTCATGTCAAAATCTATTTCCAAACTAAAGAATTGACCTTAACATCTATGCTCAACTAATAATCATTCGATACAACCTTATACGCATATAAAGAATGGTTCGATCTTAGCTATAAATATTTTGGGTGTTACAATACACACACACACACACACACACACACATATATATATATATATATATATGACACAAATAAATGAGAAAAAAATTGAAAGCGGAGGATTAGATACATGGGAATAGAACTATATATATATATATATATATATATATATATTTTGTTTTTAAAGATTAAAGTAATATCTAAATTACTATTTGAAGGGGTTTGGGGTGGGGTGGGGTGGGGTGGGGGGTACAGTGAGAGAAAATGGTGGAGTAGGATAAGAAAAATATTTTATATTTTATTTTGTAATTTTCTTAAGGATAGTTATACTTATTTAACTTTAACTGATATTAATAATTTATTTTAATTTTATCAAAGTGGAATATTTTATCCATGTGGAAGGTGATGTATTTTTTTTTAAATAAAAAAGAGAGTGTAGTACACATCACGGTCAAAGTGGAATACAAGATAGATGTGTATTTCTCAAACTAATAAGTAATAGTTTAGATGTGAAACTCACTTCCAATAGTTTAGGTATAAAACTAAAAAACAAAAGGAGAGCTGGAGAGTGTTTTTACACGTATCTCTTTAGTTTTTGAAAGTAAAGAGTTATAAAATATTTCTTTTTGAATTATGCAAAAAAAAATTCGAGTTCTTTAAAAATGGGCTAAAAAAGGAAAGGGCGCTTTCGGGGAGAACCAAAGGGAAGTTCAGTTTTCATTCCCCAAACTATTAAAAACAAGAATCATCTTTTTTTTTCTTATTCATTAGCTCTCTGCAGGAGGGGTATAGTTTAGATATATGCCAAGGTTTCAGACAAAAAGGAAATAAAATTTTGATCTTAATCCCATCTATTAACCAATTTTTGGGAAATTCAATTTCTGATAATTGAACACCCGGTAACATAAGCACATTTTCTAAAGCTAAAAAAGTATCAAAAAAGGGTCAAAAGTCAAAAGTTAGAAAATTTCTAACTTTTGACTTTTAATTATAAGCCATTGAAAAAAAAAGTTAATCCAAACACTCTTATGTTCTTAGATAAACTTGCCATGGTTTAATGAAGAGGAAAACGGAGAGTGGTGAGATGTATTTCCAATCATTTTTATGATATGTCTTCTTGAATCCTAGTGTATTTTCAATAATTTTTATGATATGTCTTCTTGAATCCTACTCTTTCGATTCATTTTTACTTGTTAATTATACTAAAAAATTGATGTCCATTTTTACTTATGTGGTTCAAAAAATCAAGAAATAACTTACTATTTTATACTCCCTCCGTCCCATTTTAATTGAATTTGTAAGGCAATATACACATATTAAGAAAAACACTCAAAGATAAAATTTAAATCCTACTTTCCACTATTTCTTTGTAAAGACATAAATATGTAATGTAATTCATCTCCTAGAAAATATAAAACTTCAATAAATGAAAGGTCAAATATGGAAAAAGTTTCAAACATTTATCTTAAACTTTGAACAATTCAATTATTTTGAACCTTGAAAAAAGCCTAAAAAAATTCAATTAATTTGGGACAGAGGGAGTACTTATTTTAACCTTATTATTAAGTACTATTCATTTCCAAATAATATATTTTTCAAAATATTGAATTTATATTCAAATATTAATATAATACATTTATTATTTTATTAGTTAACTCTCTCTGTTGATTACGCTTCTCTAGTGTCAGATTATAAGAACTTTGAGCAGCATTTTAAAATGTATTTATTCATCATATTAATATGAGAAGGATTGCAACTTATAAAATTTTCATGTAGTTTTCGAACAACTAAATTTAAAATATTAAATTAATCCAATTCAATTTAATGTCATGTCCCTGGAGGGTACCCTTGGTGTGGTCGGCACTCAGAGACTATTGCTAGCCCCCAAACGAACCACTTGGCCTAGTCATATTCGTTTAATCACATTTTAATAGTGGAAGACATCAATGATAAAGAATACTCAAGGAACTACAATGATAATACGTAAATCGAAGGCCAAAGGCCAAACAATTTATCCATCAACTATGCAAGACTAGTGCGAAAGAAACTAATAAGGAAATAACATGTCACGACCCGGTTAGGGGGTCTAGGTGTGACATGGCGAAGGAGAACCCGAAGGCTCTCGATCAAGCCATCATAG
>JBCEWC010012003.1:0-16207 GCA_038996855.1 Solanum aculeatissimum
CGGGTGAGTCTTACCTGCTCTAACATATAAGCAGGAGATTAGAACTCATTCATACCATGCAATTAGCAGCACAGAAATAACAGAAACTTCTAGCATTCAGTAAAAAGCTAGAACTAACAGAAAGGTATCATAACAATATGGCTTACAAGGAGCAAGTTGTCACTTTTCCCTACAAAGCATATGGGAACAGTTTGCTAATGTTTCAGGCAATTCTTTGTTCTCACACACGCCATCACATTGCTATCTAGAGCAAAAAGAAGAGACAAATGTAAAGCATCAAATAAGTCTATTTAATACTCCAATTCCAACCAGATTAGAGGTAAGTTCAATTAGAGACCTAAAGGAAATTGGTGGAGACAACTAGTGATTAGTCATGATACATCCACTTCCAACGTGATTTTTAAGGAAATAAATGAAGCTGTATTACCGAAGTGCAACTTCTTTCCGAACAGTGTATCGAATCTTTTTATCAAAACATCTTTCTTTCCTTTTTTCCCTAAAACGACTCAAAGAAGCTGCCCTTTGTGGTTGATTCAACTTTCCAGGACCTTCACTTGAAGCCTATGAAATTGCAAGAGAAGAACCATAAATAATTGCAAACTAGTGTAACAGAAAAACGGTACAGGAGGGAGTAATAATGCATACCCGATGACTCTGGGAAACCATATTGACAGTAGGGATGCCAGCAGGGACTTCATATCCCCCCAACAGCAGCAGCACTGCCTGAACCTGTAAAATCGACGGACACAAAAAAAGCATAATTTCTCCATCTAGTGATTGCCTAAAAAGACGAAATTATTCGTCACTTCCAACAAAAAAAGGGGCCTAATTAGAGCGGAAAAATCACATAATATTCATTTAGCTGACCTCATCGCGATTGAGGCATAATTGACTTCAAGATTGATTCATCATGATGCTTGTTGATAAGCAGACAGTAATTCAAACAAACTAAGCCAGATAAAACTCCACCCATCTCCATAAAGTTCTTAAAGTTAAAGAGTCACTCCTACATTTGGTATACCCAAAACCTTGGGTGACCCCTTTGCTTGAAAGGCTAATAAACTTCTCATACAAACTCATCATTCACATACAACCAAATCTTAAGAATTACCAATTCCCAAGTCTTGAATCACCTCAATTACAAAAGCAACATCAACAACACCTCAATCCCAAGCTAGTTACAGTTGGTTATATGGATCATCTATATACATATTGCTCCATTTGGACACGTTCATTCCATTAAAACAGATGTTTGCCTGAACTAATATGTCCAACAAAATTTGTTTTTTTCAGTCCTTGTGGAAACCATGTAATGTTATCCATGAATATGCTGAGCAAAGGCCTTATTAACTGGAGATGTCTGTCTAGATTTATGTGTCATAGACTCTCTAACAAAACCCTAGTTTATCGTATGCTTTTAGAAACCAACTAATCCATGTGGTATCAACCTAATACTAAGCAGAACTCGTCATGATAAGTGAGCCAATAGCTTCATCCAGAAACACATTTAACAGATGGAGACATACTTCAAATAGTAATTCACTTGGGCAAAACACAGTGCAAAAAGGTGTAATTATTTGTACGAAAACAAGAAGGAAGACCTAAATCAAAGAAGCACCTTTTCGGGAGAAACAGCATCATACACAAATACTTCGCCCCGAAACGACAGCGTAAGCTGATCACTACTTCCTCCGCCAACCATTTCCGAGCCAGGGACATACAGAGCGTTATGTGAAATGCCTTCCACACCATTCAGTGCCACGGCTGTAGTAGCCATGGTACCATTGGCGCTGTTGTGAAGCGCCTGAGAATGCGTGGGGTGGTTATGGTCGTAGTCAATGTGATGAGAAGAGTCTTCTATGGACTCCATCCCTCCTCCACCTCCAGCATCGCCGCCGCCGCCGGATAGGTCGTCGTCGTCGTCGTCGTCGTCTTCGCCACCGCCGGTGGAAAAATGAATCTCCTGCTGTCCCTCTCGCTGTACTGCTGCGGTCATTGTTTCTCTTCTGTACATCCTATCTCTAGTCGCTGCTCCCTGAAAAATCCTAATATAAATACCATTACTTTCAAGTACTCAGCCGGTTTGTCATTTTAGCTTAGTATTTTGATTTAAATCATATGGGACATTACATATATATATATATATATATACTAGATATGATAGCCCGTACATGCAGGTTTTTTTTTTTAATATAAATTTTTGGTGGGGTTTACCCTTTTATTAATAATAAAAGTACTAATACATGAATGGGCATATTAAGATACCTATTAAATGAAATCTATCTAATAAAGTATAATAAAGTAGCTCTGGAAGCTTCCTTTGAACTCCTCTTTCAAGTGTCTCTTCAGTTTCATTCCTCGATGGCTTCGTCGTGTTTGTCGGAGCTCGCTGCTTCTTGATTTGCTCATTCTTGTTACCTTCCTCTTGTTTCTTGAGATTGTTCTGGGCATTAGTGTATATCAGTTATGTATCTATATCTTCTCCTCTCCGTATCTCCTTCGATTTTTGCCTTATGTCATCTCTTTCAGATACTTGGTAGATTCGCATTTCTTGAATCTAGTGGTCAGACCTCTTTGTCGCTCGAGCTTCAGGTTTTACACGAACCATGAGCCCAGATCCTAGATTGACTGTTAGTGTTGTTTTTTTGTAAAATAGCACGCTCAAAGTTTTGTATGTAACAACCATTTTTGTCAAATGTATAGCATCTTTTGTAGATATACTTGCTACTTTTACCTTTTCTTCGTCTAAACTGTAGAAGGACTATGTTAAACTTACTCATATATGTTGTACAGTGATCTGTTTGGTTCTAATTTTGAGTATTGGTAACTGCACTTTATTTGTATTGATAATTTGACGACCCTCTTTAGGTAGTTGATTGAAGTCCTCATACACCAGAGTTTTTCTCTTTTTTGCTGCTTCATTAGCTATGTAATCCACAAGTTGGTTCTCTTCTCTGAAAGTATGTTGTATATTTATATGTTGCTTAGTCATATGGATCTAAATCTCCTCCACCATTTTTCTAATCTCCCATGGGACCTTCCACCTCTCTTTTATTATGTTAACCATTACTAATGAATCAGTTTCTAGTGTCTTAGAGACTTGTATTTCCTTCTCCCAATACTTGACAGCTTTCGGTATTGCCCTTGCTTCTGCTTGGATGTTTGTCATTTGTCTTAGGATTCCAGCTTGTGCATAACAAAGACCTCCCTTGTGATTTCTTATACAGAAGCCATAGGAGCTTGGGCCTGGATTTCCTTTGCTTGTACCATCTGTATTACATTTTTGATGTCCCACAGGTGGTAAATCCCATTTGACTATGAGATGATATAACTTGGGTTTGTATTCACCTAGAATTTTGATCACCTCCCCCCAGTTATATTTCATTACTCTCAGCTTAGGAAATAGTGCACAGATTAAGTAGTGAATGTTAGTCTGGACATGCTGGATCATTGTATGAGTAGATACATCATCTCCATATCTTCTGCAATTTCTCCTCTTCCACAGTTCCCATCAGATCAATGCAGGGATAACATTGTATATTTGTTACAATCTGTGTGATTCAACCCTACTCCACCATTCCTTGATCAATGAGTGTAGCTGTAAACCATTCATTTTAATGCCTGCCAATCTAGAAAAATATTTCCACAGCTTTTCAGCTATGGGAGCTGTAAGAAAGAGATGTCTCATAGTTTCTTGTGTGAAACCTTCACAGCAATAGCATCTAGAGACCAAATTTATACCCATTCTTCTAAGATTATCATAGTAGTTATTCTTCCTTTCCATGATTTCTAGAAGAAGAAGTTGATCTTGAAAGGTATACCTTTTACCCATAGGTGCTTCTCTACTTCCATTTGCCTCTTTTTAGGTCTAACTAGCTGCTAGACAGATTTAACAGAGAAACAACATGTTGTACTGCCCATCCACCACGCTTTATCAATCAACTCTTCTGATTGTGGAGGTTTGATGTCATCACAAATATAATCCACAATTTCCTCATCTGATAAATAAGTCAGTAACTTCTGTCTGTTCCATTCCCCTTCCATGACAAATTCCTTCACATCTATTTCATCCTCTGATGTATTGTTCATCTCTATGTAATATAATGCTCATAATTTGGTCCAGTTATCAAACCAAAAACTTATCTTACCTGATTTTACTTGCCACTAAATGTTATGTTCTATTATCTCCCTGATTCTAATCATTTTCTTCCATACATGGGAGGCTCCTGTTCCTTTGGCTATCACTGAATGTAACTTTTTGCAATATTTGTTCCACATGAAATTACTCCATAAGGAGTCAATGGAAGTTCTGAAATTCCACCATAACTTTGCAAAAAGTGCATCCACCATGTGATGTAAGGATTTGAATCTAATCCCACCTTCTTCCTATGGATAGCATAAAGTATCCCAAGCAACCCAATGTTTTCCCTTAGTCTGTCCATAGTTGCCCCAGAAGAATTTAGCTATAATTTTATGGATAAGCTCAATCACTCCTTTAGGAGGATTCAAGACTGAAATCTAATAGATGGGAATGGATTGTAAAACATGTTTGATCAGTATGTACTTTCCCCAGATGTCAAAAGTTTACTCTTCCAGGCTAATATTCTAGCAGTCACCTTTTTAACCCTTCAAAGTATTATTTCTTCTTTCTACCATAGAAAATAGGGCACCCTAAGTATGTAAAAGGAAAAGTCCCCTGCCCAATGCTTATCCATCTTCTCAACTTCTGCGCTATTGTGATGGGGACTTTTTCATGCAAATATAGGAAACTTTTGGACAGGTTAATTAATTGTCCTGATATGTTTTCATAGTTTCTTAACATCGTCATCATCATTTTTACTGACCTCTTGTTGGCTGAACAAAATAAGATTATATCATCTGCATAATATAGATGGTTGATCTTTCCACTCCACTTAGGCAGGCCAAACCCAATAAAATTTTCTTCATCATTGAGTTGATTTAATGATCTGGATAGCACCTCTGCTACAATAATAAAGAGGATTGGGGAAAGAGGGTCCCCTTGTTTAACTCCCCTTGAGGAGGGAAAAAAACCATATGTTTGTCCATTTATTAATATTGAATACCAATTGTTGGAAAGTAGTCTCCAAACCATGTCAATCATTCTTTCCTCAAATCCAAATCTTCTCATTACTTTGGTAAAAAAACACCCAAGATACTCTATCATATGCTTTTGTCATGTCCAACTTTACTACCACATTATGGTATTTGTTTCTTTTGTTAATGTCCCTTATTATCTCTTGAGCCAATAAGACATTTCTGATATGCTCCTTCTTTTCATAAAACCAGTATGATTGGTTGATATAATCTTGTGCAGTATTTTGTTTATTCTCCCCCGGATGATCTTAGAGATGACCTTATTCATAAAGGTATTCAAGCTAATAGATCTTAAATCATCGAAGCTTCTCACCACCTCCTTTTTGGGTATTAATACCAAAGTGGTATGAGTGATGTACCTTGGTATTTCTGCACCACAAAAGAAGGCTCTGACAGCTTGGATGACATCTTCTTTGATTATTTCCCAACAAGACTGGTAGAATTCTCCAGAAAAACCATCTAGTCCACTAGCACTATCTTTGTTCAGCTCAAAAACAGCGTCTCTGATTTTTGCATCTTCTGGTCATCTCTCCATCTCTAGTCTGTCCACTTCTGTCAACAGTTGTGGTATTTTATTTAAAGTCTGAAAATTCTGGTTATCATTGGTTTCCGAAACTGCTCCTGGAATATCTTCACTGCTTTTTCTCCAATTTCCTAGGAGGTTTCAAAGCTTCTTCCCTGATTGTCTTCACTCTTTTGAATAATTAGTCTTTTCCTTCTCCCTTTAACATAGGCATGAAAGAATTTAGTATTCTTGTCACCTTCCTTGAACCAGTGCATTCCGACCTTCTGTTTCCAATATTCTTCTTCATATTTTTTATATCTCCTCAATTTTGCTACCTCTTTTCTAAGCCCTGCTCTGTTCTCCTCTGTGGGATTTAGTTCCAGTTGAATTTCTTTCATTTTTACAACATCCCCTATAGTAGCTATCTTTTTGAAGAGATCACCATATGCTGATTTGCTCCACTTGCTCAAAGATGTCCTCACCTTTTTCAACTTCTCATTCAGAATTCTAAAAGGTGATCCCTCAACTGGCAGTTCCAGGCTTTTTTTACTTCCTCCTCAAAAGAGGGGAGCCTAGTCTAGAAATTAAAGAATCTAAAAGGTTTTTTTATTGGATCCAGGCCTGATTTGCAAGCTACGTGAAGGAAAGCATGATCTGAACCATCTCTAATCAAATGTTGCACCTCACTTTGGTTACATTCTTGCTAAAAGTTCTCGTTGCCAAATACTCTATACAACCTTTTAAAAATACTTTCATCGTTTGTCCTTCCATTCCACCAGGTATATAGACTTCTTGAGAAAGGAAGCTCTATAAGGGCACAATTGTTTATGCATTGTTCAAAGTCGTCAGTCTCCATCTGTGTCACTGGTAGCCCCCCTAATTTCTCACTTTCATTCATGATGACATTAAAGTCAACCCTTGCCATCCATGGAATGGACATGTCCTCTGCAATTCATTATACTTCTTCCCATAATTCCAATCTTTCAATAACACTGCATCGAGCATACACTGCAGTGATCACTGTTTATTTTTTATTTGTTTGATGTGTAAACTTTACTGATATCTGCCGAATGGTGTTTGATAGAATTTACCCTTCCCAATCATTATTCCAAAAAAATCAAGATCTTACCAGAGCGGTTCACTCTGGCATTCTCCATTCTAATTTTCCTTCTATAATTTTCTATTTCTTGAGGCCCTTTGAAAGGTTCAAACAGGGCTATATAGGAGTAGTGGTGTCTTTGTTTTAGACCAATTACTTTCTGAAAAGTATTTTGAGATTGAACTGATTTAATGTTCCAAAAAAGTATATTGTGTAACATCACATACGACCAGCTGGTTTAACTGAACTACTCCTTGTTTGAATTTGACTACTTTTTATGGGTGCAGGTCTGCCTCTTCTCTTGTCTTTCTTTAATTCTTTGATACTCCTTGGAGAGAGGTCTCCACTTTTAGAAACTGCATTGATGTTTGCTTGCATATCCCCTTCTGAATGCTCTACATCCCCTACCCCCTCTCTTTCTATCTGTTGATTACCTTTATTGGGACTTGTCTGCTCTATAGTTTGTTAGTTCTTGCTTGATTCCTATTCATTAGTGTGTGCAGATATGGATTTGGAACTAATTTCCTCACTCCCTTTTTTTGGTTCTTCCATACTGTCCTCTCCTGTACTGAGTTGTTTCCTTGCAGTGGACTGATTGTCTTCTTCCTCTGACCCTCCTTTATTTCCACTGTTTTGTCCACTTTTTTTGGTTGTGGGCTATGTTTATCTTTCATACTATCATCTTGTAGTGTGTTATTCGAGTTAATTTCTATGTCCTTCCCAGTTTCTTCTATGCAATTTCCCTCCTTCAAGCTAGTGTCATTATTCTCATTGTCCTTCCGACATATCTCTTCCACCCATTCTTTAGTGCTTTTGTTATTTTGATCTACTTGCTTGTCTTCTGGCTCCTTCTGCATGGTTTCCTTCTCTTTCTCTTTTTCTTTTTCTTTAATCTTTTCTTCCTCCAAGACCTGGAACTTGTTTGTAGTGGCCACCTTTTCATTCCTCTGCTTTGGGTCCCATCTAGTAATTATTCCTACTCTCTGTGTCCATGTATCTCTATTTCCCCCATTCCCTTGTTTAGGTTCTTGAAATTCTACTCCTTTATTTTGTGCCTTCTTTCCCCTATTTGTCGTTATGTTGTTTGCCTCAGTGTTTTTATTGTTTTACCCCTTGTTACTGTCCTTCTTGCCATCATCAAATAGTTTCGAGTGTAACACAAAACATTCTTTTTCATTATGACCCTGGAGTTTGCAAGTTTGACAATATTTTGGTAGATAATCATAGTTAATCTGAATCCACTTTGCCACAATCTCTCCACTTTTCTTCTTGATCCCCACATTAATTCTCTTTGGTAGTTCATGCATTAGATCCACCTCGACCTTTACTCTGGCACAACTGGGTCTAGTTTTATTAGTCCTGGCCATATCAACTTGAAGTGGTTTTTCGACTACTGTCGCAATTGAGAAAATTATTTCTTTACCAAAAATATTTGGGGGTAGCGAGGGAAGTGAGATCCATGCCACCGCAATTGTTGTCTCTACTTCAGGATCAAACAGGGGGTCCCACTTTAAAGTTCTCATTGGATAATTCTAATTTTTATGTGCAATATAGAAAATTGGTTTGGACAATAGATGTACATAATCCTCCATTGTTGACGCCCTGATCAAGATATATCTATTGCTCAAAAGTCCATTGTTAACGTCCCCCTTCAAGTTACATTGTTGTGGTATTATTACCCTTAAGTCCTGTATGTCTGGTCATTCATAGGAGAATTTTCCTATTACCGCAAATTCTAATTGTTCGTTAGCAATCATCTGAGTCATTTCCTCTTCTTCCCAAATAACCCTTGATTGCCCATGTAAGTATGAGATAGGTTTCATGGGTACGGGAACTTGTTTTGACACTTGAGGCTGTAATACAGCAGCATAACTCAATTTACCTTCAAAGTTTTTTGTGTTAGAACCTTCCGGTGGCCGAACAACCTCCATAGGAGGCTGTCCACCAGCCTCAATGGCCATGATTGCCGATGAAAAAAGGATTGAATTAGGGTTCCTCGTGCCTAGGGTTCTTCGTCGAAATATCTTCTTCCTTGAGCTTTACTTCTTCTTCCTTGAAAAATAACTATTACACTCCAAAAATACATATTTTGTTTTAAAAAAAATTGATTAGTTTGTGATGACATGTTTTATATATACTTACTTATTTGTGCACACAGGAAAATTATATATAAAATATTATTATGTTTGTTTTTGCATTGCGCCATAATATATACATATTTGTACATCAAAACTAAAATAGATAGTTTTTCTCTGTACACTGTGAGAAACATTTACATATTTGTACATCAAAAACAAAATAGATAGTTCATCTCCGTGCACTGTGAGGCCGATAAAATTTTTGCAGTTGAAAAGAAGAGTAGATTGAGTTAGGGAGGCATAGAATACTGGAAATTAGTGCTTTGTTGAAATGTACCTTATTGAAATGGTGGAGAAGGCAATGCATAAGCAAAATTTTATCAAACCAAAATTTTTGTTCTCGTAAAAGCTTTCTGAAAATGGAAAAATATTTTAGTAATGTGATAGTAAGTAATTGAAACAACTAATCATTAATTAGATATGTTATCCGAAATTTAGAACAATGATCAGTTAAAGAGGTTAGCAAAAATGAAACATTTATATAATAATTCTATATAGCAAGAATAAACATTTATATAATGAAACATCTCGATTTTCTGTTTCCAATCTACTAAGGGTTGCAATTATGTGTTGTCATTATCAAGTAAAGTATTTCCAGTCATAACTTCATTATTCATAGAAAAAATTGGAGACATAAACTGGTAACAAAGAGTCGAAAGTCTATTGAATTTAATATTACTAAAAGTTGAAAAGGTATAATGCAACTGGTGTATATAATTATGATCCTTCATAGATCATAAACATTTTTTCATATTAATAAACGACATAAAGTTCTCAGAATGCTTAAGTGTGAGAATGAAATTTGAGAATTTTTTCTTTGATTTAAAAACGTAAGGTTTCAATTTTTTTTGTCTGTGTGGTGATGGGTGAGAAGGTGCCAAGCTACCATATGGTGGGTGTGAAGAGGAGCAAGCAATTTAAGCTTTTTGCCTTGTGAACTATCTGATGTACATTCTTTAGCATTGCTTCTTAATTTCTCATTTTGAACTGAAAAAAGTCATGAAATTGATCTAGTGTATCCAATAGTCAAAGTAAACTCTAAAACACAATTGCAAAGCAAATTCTCAGCTAGCTCTCGCAATGGTCTTGCCTCTAGCAAAATTTGTTTGAGAAAGAGCGTAGGTTACGACCACTCGAAAGCAATTGTTAGCTATTTTTTCGACTAATCAACGGGATCCTTAACAAGCTCAGTAGGATTATCTAAGATTCAGAACAAGAGAGAATATAACAAATTCCAATAGACCTTAAAGCTCTATGTAAAAAGTTAACACCTCAAATAAGGATCAATTGATGTCTAGTAAATCAAACATTAAATTCTAAAACACAATTGCAAAGCAAATTCAAAATATGTCCGAGAAAGAGTGTTTTCAGTCATTATTCATAGAAAAAATTGGAGACATAAACTGGTAACAAAGAGTCTAAAGTTTATTGAATTTAATATTACTAAAGGTTGAAAAGGTATAATGCAACTGGTGTATATAATTATGATTCTTCACAAATCATAAACATTTTTTCATATTAACAAACGACTTAAAGCTCTTAGAATGCCTAAGTGTGAGGATGAAATTTGAGAATTTTGTACTCAATCTCTAATCTTAAATTTCCCTCCATATATACAGTAGATGATGGAACAAATCAAAATATCAAAAATGACAACTTTTAAAATGCAAATTATGTTTCATAGCTAAGTGGAAAAGATCTTTTTTCAGCAAAAAGAAACGAATCTGCAATAAGCAGAATATTTTATTCTTGGAGTGATAATGTAAAACCTATGAAAAGTTTCCTTAGGATAACAATGCTAAATTCTAACACATAGCTTTCAGCAGAGCCAACAACACAACTATCACACAGTATATTCATCCAAAATTAAGACTTTGACAAGTAATTTTATTAAGATTATTGTCATTCATTTTTTTAGAGAATGTTTTTGACTAATATAGATAAGGAAAAGATATGATGAAAAGAAGAATAAAAGGATGTAAAAAAATAGGAAAAGGAAAAGAGAACATATCTTAGTCCCTTTTTTTAGGGGATGTAACGATCGTTTTGAGTTTACTGCTTGAAGGCTTATTGTCGATGTCTAGTATTTTATGTTTTGCTGCTTCAACAGTGATCATTGGCGCTACTCGAGTGGAATCTTGTTTTTCTTCATAATTCAGAATAGTCAATTTTGGAGCCGATGTGTCAGGATTCTTTGAAAACAACTTCTTCATTTGGATTTTGTAATTTTTTGTTCCAGGTGGTTGCATAACTGCTCAAAATGTGTGGGTTATTTATATAAGGAAAAAATATTATTTATAATGCTTATTTCATGTATGGATAAACGTAATAATATAATATAGGTAAAAAAGTAATACCTTAGCTTGACAAATATTGTATATTTCTTGTATTGAGCGGTGAAGCATATTTTCAGCTATTTCATCTGAGACGAAAGCAGCAGTGGATCCAATGTGATCAGTCACTGTGATGTCAAATTAAACTCTATAAAAAAGGGAGAAAATCTTAGTTATCGAGAAGGAGCTTAGTTGTCATTTTTGTAATAGTTCAAATTTATACCGTGGAATGAGCAGAGTAGACGGATCATAATTTATACAATAGATTGGCCTTGAGGAAATACTCCTTGGAGTTTTTGTCACGACCCGAGAGTAGGGCCTAGATGTGACATGGCGAATGAGAACTCGAGAGTCCTCAATCAAGCCATCTTAGCATCGATTTATACATCATTGGTTCGGAAGCCCGTAATATAACAAATAACACATAATTCTAAGGGGTTGCGGGACTTTGGACTCAAGCTATGGGGATGTTGTTGGGAATGGAATTTACATGAATCACGTAGCACATAGCTATTATGTTCTAAGGGGCGGGTAAGTATGACTCAAGCTATGGGGGCAAGAAGGGACTTGGGACTTTCCACATAATCAAATTCTCATCAAAACATATTATAATAACATAAGCATAGTCATAGTCAAAGCATGATACAATCATAGCATCTCAATCAAGCATATAGTATGGGTATACAATAGAATTCGATACGTCCAACAATGCCTCTACATAGAATAAAATGGGGGTCACGACATGCCCCGGGCTCACCCTCAAGTCATAAGATAGAAAAGGCATAACAAAACATAAGATAAAGGGAGGTGGGTTTTGCCCTTGAAGAAAAGGGCTCACCACTAGCAACAATCCGAAATCACCAAGCTAACCATCTAATGGTGGATAGATATTAACTCCGGTCCCTACATGGTTAGATCATATAGATGAAGAATATAGATTAGTACATAGAATGCACTAAGTATGTGGACATGCAATGCATATGAACATAACCAACTTGTAAATCAATGTTACATGACAAGGGCACGTATATAGAAAGAGAATATAGGAAAGAATAGTATGTCAATATGCCATGAAATCTATGATGCATGAAATGCCAAAATACTTTACATATATAGAGGGGATGTGACTTTAACCGACGTGTCAAACCCATGTAAGCTACAACATGAATTCGCCCGATGAGGCCTCCCATCGAATGAGAGAAGATTACTTGCCAAAGGTAATCTACACCACACCTTATGATCTGGTTATTTCGGTGTGATGACCACCTTCCTTATGACCCGGTCATTTTAGAAGGATTTCCATATCATATCATAACATATTGTAATTGTATCTTATGATCCAGTCATTTTGGTAAGGGTTACCACATACCTATACTGGCACATAGTTCAAGAGAAAAGAGTGGGACCCTTGGGGATAGCCCACTTACTACTCCAATCCCATTTGGTGCTAAGTCGTCATCCCACAAGAATACATATACATATACATACTTTCAAACGAAGGATAAGTACTTTGAAATCAACCATGCACATTTAGGCTTAAAGGTCAAATCACTTACTTCACATTCGTGCATATGTGATTAAAAGTCAAACACATTTCATAATCATACTTCATTGGGCAAAAAAGCCAAATACGATTTCATGTCATACTTCATGCATAGGAGTAGCTCCATACGAATCAATCATATTGGTGTAAACACTCATATTTGCTCAAAGATCCAAATCATAGACATTATGTGATCACATTCTTGTCATAATCCATACTTGTTCAAAATCATAGTCATACATATATTTGGGACTTAGCTCATATCAAAAGCTTCATAAAATTCATACTCATGAATACAAATGCCATGAATGATGATGATAATAGCATGGGAAATTAGAATTCATAAATTAAACTCGTAATAAGAAGAATCTATATGAAATCCAAAGTTAAATCAACAATTGAAACTCAATTAACATCACCTATGCATAAACTAGAAGCTTAAAAGGACATGTATAATTGAACCTTCATAAAACCAATAGAATTCAACAAATTAGGGCTTAATTCACTTTAAAATCAATAATTAAATACAACCCATACTTCAATTTAATTAAATTATCCATAAATTTAAAGACCCAATTTCAAAGTAAGCATAATATCATAAAATAAATTAAAGAAATTTATTTGGGGCTTCATGGTTGAAAGGAGCCATGAATAAATTCCCACATACCTTGATATCAAGAAGCTTTAGAGAGAGAAAAGATTGAAGAAGAAGACTCCTTTGAATTCCAATTCCAAGAGAGAGTTTGAAGATAATTCTCAGTGTTGGAAGAATTTGAATTGAATGAGGGTGTATAGACTAATTCCAGGGGTTTAGGAAGGCTAAAACGTCCTTAGAAATCACCAAAATTATAATTGAACCATTAATGAAATGGTAATAAAAATCTGCCAACGTCACCCTCATGATAACTACACGGACAGTGTAGGGTCACACGGACCATGAGTCCTCCCGTGAAGCTTCACTTGAAAAAAATATTTCGTTGATGAAGATCCGAGACGATAATCCCATACTTAGAACAATTTTGCTCCCGCAACCATATGGTAGGCTTCACAGTCCGTGAGGCTTCATACGAACCATGAACTGGTACGTGGAGCCTCACTTGGTCCAGATCTTTGGCTGGAACTTTCACACATACTGGTTTACGACCCATGAGTCCTCACACGGTCCGTGAACCCCACTTTCTCATTGATGCAATTTCCAGAACATTAACTTTATACAGAGAACCAATCCTTAGGTCAAGGTCATCCCAAAACACCTTACCACACCTCGTGAGAGACCACACAGGCTACTTCATGGACCATGAGATGACTCATGGACCATGAGATGACACATGGCCCGTGAAGGCCACCATGAGGCAGTGCCTAAACCAAAATTCCATAAACGGATTCCTGTGCAGGCAATCTCACCAAAAAAGTCATAACTTCTTCATCTAAAATTTGAATCAAGTGAAACTAAGTGCGTTGGAAAGATAACTCAAAGAGCTTCAATTTGATAGGTCATGGACCTCCCAGTTCTACCCGTGCTAAGAGATATGACCATTTAAAGTCAGTACTTCCACAAGACATCATGTAAAACTTAGCCAATGTGATTTCTTTGAATACGACCATTCAAGAGACTCATGAAGATAATTAGCCAGCCAACCACAGTAGGTTCAAATTAGACCTCAATCAACATCACAAGGTTAAAAAATTTCTGAATTGTTACAGTTTTACAATCTGAGCATGCCATGAAGCAGAAATATTGATCCTGATTTGTTAACGTGAGCTGACCATCCACATATATTATTTGACCCTATGAAATTTGAGAATTATGTTAATTTATTTATTGGTTCTTGTTCCTGGTAATAGGTATATCTCAATTTTTTTATTCTTATTAATGATTGCCTTTGAATATCAAATATGTATGTTGATTCTTCTTCAAATGGAACAAAGAGAAGTGAGTTAGTTGCAGAGGTACTTTTTGCAGTGTATTCTATGAGGAGTGGTTGAATTGTTTTGGCCCTACAAGAATAACATTGAAAACTTATTTTAAAGAAGATTAGAGTACGTGTTTTACCATTCATGTAATGCCTCGGCTTGTGGATATGTGGGGTCAAGGAGTATTATTGTGTTGTATCTATTTTACAAAGCTGTGTAGATAGAGATAAGTCATGTTAAAAGTTTATGGTAGAGAGAAATATAGCGAGAATGTAATAGTTAAGTTTCTTACCTGCCAAAGATTTTGTTACCCTTTTAGGTAAAATGACAGGATAGTCATTGAGTCTTTCTGTAAGAGTATTTCCATAAAGTGCAATAAATTCCTCCCAGAGTGTGAGCTTTGTGGGCTTTTTCCTGATTAAAATTTAAAATCATGTCATTACAAAGTTTTAGTCAGTTGCGGGCATATAGGAACATGAGATGGGAAATGAAAACGATTTTCCCCAAAATAGCAAGGTAAACTAAGAGAAGGATATGTTTAAGAGATTAAGTCCCAGTTTTGTTTAAGTGAACTTTTCTTTTGAGTGATTTAGAAGGTTCATTTTGAAGGAACCAAAATTTGAAGATTAAAATAACGTAACGATAATGCGTTGATTAATTCACTGAGTATCCATGATGATGAACTCTTGTATTTTTTCCCCATTGGTTGCATAAGTTGGAAGGGAACATTAATTAACAGTGCAAGAACATCTGCATGTAAAAAAAAGATCTGCATTAATAATTAATTATTATCATAGTTTAATTTTTAAAAAAATGATGAAAATTTGGTTGTTATCAAATTCAGAATCTTTAGTTTGTTGATTAAAAACATCAAAGGGTGTGAGAATCAATCGAGTAGAAGGTGGCAACAGATTCTCATTGGGTAGGACTTTTTCAATTGGTTCAACAATAGTAGTTTTATCTATTGTCCAGGTAAATCTATTGAACGGAGTAGCATATCCATAAGTTGATTCTTTAACTTGAGCTACTGACACCAAATATGTTTGAAAGGCTTAAGTGGATTTGCGAAACGTGTTATATCTGTCACACATCTATTTTTTCCCACGTAGGTTTTGAAAAATAGAGTTTTTTCCAATTAAAGTAACGTTTTGAAAAGGGATTATTTATTATTCAGAGTCGCCACTTGGAATTGAGTTTTGGTGTTCCAAGTCACCTGTTTTAAATTCCTAATCAAAAGAAAGTTGACTCTTTATTTTATTTTTTGGTCTGCAAAAACAAAGACTAGGTAAGGAATTCTATTAACCGAGAGGAAGGTGTTAGGCACCCCTCGAGTCCCATGGTTCTAGCATGGTCGCTTTATTGACAAGTTTATGGCTTAAGTTAATTTTGAAAATATTATGTTTCTTGATTTTACAAAAAAAATATTATTTACCTACCTTATTTAATTTATTTGAATTTTTTTTTTGTAAGTGTCATATTTTAATTTATTGGTTCGTGGTGTATTAGTAGCAGCGCTTTCCAATCTTGCCACGAATTATTTATTACTTTGTAGTTTTCAAA
>JBCEWC010012004.1:0-16207 GCA_038996855.1 Solanum aculeatissimum
ATCACAAGCCTAGACATATCCAAATTCATATCAAGAATTTCCCAAAACAAGAGTTTCATCAAAGTATTATCCAATGCAATGCATGAATGAATGCATCAAAGCATGGGTAACTAAATTCAAAACTTTAATTTACAATTCAAACTTTGCTTCATCAAATTCATATGCAAATTTCAAAGTAATACCCGACAAGACTTACCCATGCATCAAAATTTAAGGCAAATACATGCAATACTAATCCTT
Source organism: Solanum aculeatissimum (assembly GCA_038996855.1). Taxonomy (NCBI): domain Eukaryota; kingdom Viridiplantae; phylum Streptophyta; class Magnoliopsida; order Solanales; family Solanaceae; genus Solanum; species Solanum aculeatissimum. The sequence continues at coordinate 241 of JBCEWC010012004.1, forward strand.
CATACTTTAATGGAGTAAATCATAAGTTTCAAGAGTAATTTCACAATGGAGTAACCTAAAGTCTACAACGAATACCAAACGTTAAGAGAGTTTTGCAAAATCAAAAAAGCCCATAACTAAGTAAAACGTAAAAGTTCATAGTTTAAAGGTTTGGGTTCTTCGGCTTCATGGATGGAAGAATCCATGAATTTAAAACCCACATACCTTATATCAAACACTTGAATTGCGTAGAGAATCAAGAATTGAACGCTTTCCCCGAATTTTCTTTGAATCTTTAAAAATGGGAATCAAGAGACTTGAGAGGGATCAATGGAGTCTTGAGAGTGTTTTGAGTGAAAGTATACGATTTACGTAATGTCTATAGGGATTTGGGGACCTTAGGGGACTTAAAGGAGGCTTAGGAATATGATAAATCCCAAAATTACCCTTAATAAAATGGACTTTAAACTGCCAATACAGGGTCTCACGGTAGATACAGTGCCGTGAGAGTGTCACACAATCCGTCCCAAGCTCCATCAAACCATACTTAGCCATTTTTCCAATGCGAACTCTCGGAGGACTTTTTGAAACACTTGACGAGCACTTTAACAGACCGTTTGGAGGTTGACTGGCTGTCTCAAGGTACTGTGAGCCTAAACTTAGCCACATAGACTCACCCATGGCTTGTCCAAGCCACTGTCCCACTTGACGGGACAGTACACGGGCCATCCACATGCAGACGGACCGTTTAGTGGTCCGTGGCTCAAGACGTGTCTCATGGGGTGGTTCCGGTCCACCCCTAGCTCACTGGAGCACCCCACAATACCCCTCACAGACCGTGACAAGTTTCACGGACCGTGGGCATGTCCTTAGCCACTTTTCAGAGCCTATCTCCAATGTCTTCCGAATTTCAGGCAGTCCCACTGTTTGGGACATAACTTCCTCATTTGAACTTCGAATCGAGTGAAACTAGTTGAGTTGAGAAGGTAACTCAAAGATATTCAATTGTATATATATTAGCCCATATGGTTCATCCCACATCAAAAGTTATGACAGTTGGAAGTACACTACCCAAACGACTCCTCTAGGCCATCAACAGACCCGTTTTGCGTTTGGCCACATAAACTCAATCCGTGGCCACCAAAACTCAACCATGACCAGTATTACATCATATAAGGACAAACACATGGAGTTTTTGAAAAATTTCGAGTTGTTACAACATGGCTCAAATATTCAGATCAAGGGATATATCAAGCATTTGGTTAGTCATTTAGGCTAAGTGGATTAATATGACCAATGGCCTAAAATCCTTTCCTAAACAACTAACCTATGGTCTAAGTCAAACTAATAGGGCAAGTTTTGAATTAAAACACAATAGAAGAATCATGTAACTAAGCTCACACACATGTCACTGATTACAATATAAACTCAGACTCTTAGATCATGTTTTTTTTATCACAATTACACCTCATTTATCAAAATAATATTTGTCAATTAATCAAGATCACATGGATTTTATCAAGACTACCTAAAAACAAAAACTTTCTGGTGGATATCATTTTTTTAATAAAAACAAACATATGTCATAAACTTAAGTGTAATATGCTACTAATTCTATCTATACATCCTAAACATGTCGGTTCAATAGAAATTAAATACCCTTAGGGAAAGAACACAGGCAAGAAAATCCTTCGGACTTAAAAATTGGGATAGTTATAGGTCATAGCTACTCAAACTTCACTGAGGTCTATAACTACCCACACCCTATCGAAAGAGATGTACATTATCCCCAATACACAAAGATATAATCATAAAATACAGGGGTCAAAAAAAAATATACCTGGACACTTAAAATCCATTCTTCGACTGTGTCTGAGCACCCTTAACATGAATGGTAGTCTCTTTAGAAGTGGAAGCATGTCTCGAGGGTCCAACACCCTTAAATCTCTCAAACTCATGAGCTCGTCGCATCTTATTATCCTGCATCAAGCGCATCCTGGCGAGCTAAAACTATTGCTTCTCTATCATCCCCATCTCTAGTCTTACTGTGTCTAGATCATCAGTGTGGGGCTGCTTCCCAAAGGAGCGGAGTGGTACCTCCTTTGTGTCAAAAAGGTCTATGAACATCTCCATAACAGTGTCGGGTGCTAGGAGTACCATTAGTGCTACTAATGTTGTGCTCATAGCAGCTCGGATCTATTGAATCTCCATTTGAATGGTCATCATGTCTACAGGTCATATTGTGTTGAGGCTCTACTGTACTCATCGCTCAAATGCATCAATATGGCTTTCCACGGGTGTAAGTATCACCTGAATAGCAGTCACAGTGTATGTCTGTATACGTGCCTCAACCTCTATAATGACGTGGTGGGCCCAAGTACTGATCTGCTGAAGTAACTGAGCCAATTAAGACTTAGTGTGGGCATGTATTTGAACCATGGCCTGTATGGATGTCGCTGAAATGAATACCATGCCAATGAGTGCTATCGTAGTGGGCATGACCTCTGGGGAAAAAATAGTAGTAGTGGGCCCCTACTCTATATCAGTCTTTGTCTGTGGGGGACCTTCAGCAACGAGAGCAACAGTGAAGGTGGAAGATGGAGGCTCATACGGTGGCATCGTGGCGAACATCTCTGACATCTGAAATAGTGGTTGTGGTGCTCGCCTAAGTGCCACCAAATTCTCATCAGCCATTATCACGCTGGCATCTAGTGTCCTCTAAATCTCTATCATAGTATCCACCTGATGTATACTATCTACCCTCACCACAAAGCAAAGCCTGTATATCAGGAAAGGGAATGGAATAGAAGTAGATCTCTTCAAGGCTGCCTCGTGTATCTGCACTACAATCAACTAGACCCAGTGTATCTTGTAGTGATCCAAGATGCTGGCAACTAACATAGCATGATTCAGGGTCAAGATATTATCAGCAAGTGTGGGCCAGATTCGTGATTTCACCATATCCTACCAAAATTTAACGGTTAAGATGAGTGAGGCCTTCACTATAGGCTTCGTTGACATAGAAATCCACTCAGGGTCGGGGTCATTCTCTGTAATATGGTCAACAACCCACCTCATCAAGGAGGCCCTGCAGGTTTGGTCTCTTATCAGGGTTGTATCTCGAGTCTGCCTTACTCTCTTGTCAAACTTTATTGTAGACCTGGGAGTTGGGAACTTTATCCTAAATAACATACGATGGATAGTATTCTATGATATATCCACTTGTCGATCCCTCACCCTCGTATGTATCAACTAGGGCCGAGTGAGGGGTTTCGTATCCTTGGGAAGAGAACCGAGGACTCTGGTGGCATAGAAAGCAAAGGACTCTAGAACCATGGTGAGGGGTACTTCCCCGATGGCTCTTCTATCTACTAGAGTCTATATCTGGTGTACTGGAGGCCTAGGACACTATCCAATCTCTAAGTGATAATGTGGGGCTCTTAAAAAATAGAACGAGTTGATCGACCACACTGGTTCCTCTGTATGCCCTCCTAGTATATAACATGCATACCCTCAATGCACCACCGGCTAGATGAAACATCTGAATATAAGGATGTTTCTTGAAGTACTAACGTAGATGTAGAGTCTTATCCCTCCTCATATCAAGACTCGGACCCATCCTCGGACAAGGTCATCTAAATAGAGTTATTGGTCCTGGTACCTCATTCTTTAGACTAGGGAGGCTGGACCACAATCGCCTAAGTCTGGGGTTACCCTGTCTGTCTAGTGGCAGCCCGTGTCTGTCATGGCTTGATGCCTAAGTCAGGCTGGATACCAAGCTCCTCTACTGAGCCACTAGCCTCAGACTCAATCAACTCATATCGTAGTTGGTCCCTCATGGCTTGTATCTTGTCACGTGTAGGCTTCGAGGCCATAGTACCTAAAAGTATATATTTAGCAAAAATGATTATCCCCACAAGTGAAGGAATGAAAATATAAGAACATATCTGAACTGGGTACATAAGGGTCTACGAGGGCTCCTTTATGGGCCGTAGTGCAACCTAAAGACCGTAAAAGGTCCTCATAGAAATAGAGTCTATTAAGTTTGGTTATTGGAATGACATCCACGACACCAGGTACGACTCATAGAACCTTCTAAGAGTGGTAGACTAGGTCGAAAATACCACTCTAGTGTTGGGTTTATGCAGGTAAGCCCATATGAGACTTATATATGAGTCATAGAACAATCTACGACTCATAAAAAGTCTCATTTGATAGAGTTCCAAAATTTCAAGTTTCTAAAATTTCTTACGAGGGGCAACTACGACTCGTGGAAGGTTCCACGGGCCGTAGAAAACCCTCGTAGAATGAATTTTCTAGGAACTTAGATTTTCAAGGTCATTAAACGGTCCTAATATGACAAGTTCAACAATTAAATCAGCATCAAAGCAAAACAGACATGCATCCCCACAAGATTTAAACAAATACCCACCCTATATGCAATGATGAAATATAACCCCATTGAATTTCATTTTACATGTTTATTTAGCAATTCGACACTGTTTGAATGACTAGAAACCAAAACACACACATGTAATCACATATCAACTTTTCAAACAAGTCTATTCAATTCAAACAATATGTGACAACATGGTTTTCTGCAAAGTATCATTCAAAATATGCAGGTCATGGCCAGCGATAAAAGATTCTGACATACAACATAATTCCACACATATTTCAACATTTAAATTAGAGTATTACCAACAACACACAAAGAAAATCATAAATTTGCAATTATTAGGTTAAGAACACTATGCCCATTAAAGTTTTTAACTAATTTAAACTAATTTTGGTAGTTCAAAGGTTTTAGGACCGAGGACTTACCGAGATTGGAGAAAAATAGGTTGAATTTGACAAAGAAATTTAAGAAGGTACAAAACCCTAGGTGCTGGAGGTGGTCAAAAAGGTTTCCAGAAAAAATTGCCAGTGACCAGACTATGGTGGTCGGAATTTAGCTTAGGATTTAAGGGGGGTCGAGTAATTTGGGAAATATGTGTAAAATTGGGGTCAAAAATTTATTGACCCCTTTTTATACCTTGATCGGGTAGGTTCAAAGAGACTGGGCCCGACTCTACGAAACCTCAATTATGGGTAGGTTGCCTAAAATATTAATTGAGAGATGGGTTCTATGAGCCTACTTATGAGTTGTATAATGAAATACTACTTGTAAAGAAGGTTGTAGAACCCCCAACACTTGGTCAAAAGGGTAGGAAACTTACTTGGGGTCCATGCGTCTCATTCGCGGCCTATAGTTATTTCTATGGGCTATAAAGTTAGATCGTGGACTAGAGTGCACATAAGTTTGCTTACTGGAAGTGTTCTATGAGTTGATGTACAGGTCTTATTGTTATATACAACTCATAGAATCAGTCGCAGAATCACTTCTTGTTGCCTTCTCAGCCCAAGATGGTTGACTTGGTCTGTACCTGCATGAGTTTCACAAAACACACTATTACCCTATATGTCACTAATCTAATGTCCACAGATTAGAAATAAAATGCCAAAAATTAAACTACCTACCAGTCTAAGAACTAAAAACAAAATAAAAACTACCACTATTACATCAAATATCTTGGGTTACCTTCCAAGTAGTGCCTAATTTATTATTGTGGAACGACTTAGACCACATGATTTCTCAGACTTCATCAATTGCCTAAACCTCCATCCTCAACCCTTTTGGACTCTTAATTGACTGACTGATGTTAAAAATGATTTCTTCATCATTCAATTGAAACTTGAGTTGTCCTGATTCCATGTCCACCAGAGCTCGCCTAGTGGCTAGGAAAGGCCTTCCCAAGATGATTGGGACTTCAAAGTTGACCTTGTAATCTAGGATCACAAAGTCTACGAGGAATATGAATTTCTCAACTTTGACAAGAATTTCATAGAATATCCCCACAGGCTTCTTTACTATCCTTTCTGCTATCAACAATCACATGCTCGTAGGAATAGGAGCTCCTAGTCCTAGCTTCTTGAAAATTACAAGAGCAATAGATTAATGTTGGCACCTAGATCACATAGTGCCCTTGCAAACTCAACATCTCCAATGGTGCAGGGAATGGTGAATGCTCCGGGATCCTCTCACTTCTTTACCAAGGATCTTGTGGATATCGCACTGCAATGTTGAATCTCTTTAGAGAGCTCTTGACTCACAATATTCTTCTTTGTGACCAAGTCCTTCATGAACTTTGCATATTTGAGCATCTTTTCCAATGCTTCAATCAAAGGGTGTTGATGGAGAGTTGTTTCAACATGGATAAGAAGTTATTAAATTTACCTTCCTCCTCCTCCTTCTTGAGTCTCTGAGGGAAGGGAGGAGGAGGTCGAGGAATGGGTTTCAACCTCTGTGGCGTTGGCGCTGCATCACTTCCCCCCATCCTTAGCACAAATATCTCCAATCTGAACATCCTTGCTCTCAACCAATTTTCTAAGAACATCATCATTAACAATTGACATCAGAGGATTAATAGTCTGTTTGTCACAATGTGTAGTCACTACTATACACTACCCCTCATTCTTAGGATTTTGCACTGTGTTTCTGGGCAATGTACCTTTCTAGTGCTGGTTGAGCTAAGTTCACATCTGACTGAACTGTTGGTCAAGTTGCTTGATGGCAACAGAATGAGACTCAATTTTCTGATTAATACTGGAGATGTCAAACTTCATCCCCTTCAATGTCTCATCCTGTGCGTCAGCTTCTTCAACAGGCGATCAAACATCTCCTCAACTCTAGAGCTGCCAGTCCTAGAATCTCAGTTATGTGGTGGAACATATAGACCATTTTTGTAACCATCTTTACATTCTCAATCAGCATCTCTATCTTGGCCCCTGTTCCTGTCATAGTAGCCTTCTCTATTGTGTTCTCTGAAGGCACTATCCTTGTTCTAGATTCGACCTTGGTTTCCTTGACCTTGGCACCAATAGTCCTAATTAGATACTTGGGTGTTGGTTCAGAAACCCGCCATCTGATCTGCTAAGAAGCGAGTGTCCTCCTCATAATAAGGCTCCTCGTACATGGGTGGTCTTGGAGACTGATGAAATATTGCATTCACACGTTCTTGGTTCTTTTTCATCAGTAACTCCACATTGGTATTAATTTGAGCAAGCTCTTGCATCACCTCCTCACTTACCCTGCCTGGACCAAACTAATACTGACTAAGAATGAGCTTTTTGTAGTTGACTTATCTCTCGTCCCCCATGCACAATTTATCTTGATCACTCTTCTCATCCTTTCTACAACCTCCTGAAATGGTCGGTCAATAAATGATCCTCCCATGATACTGTCAGCAACAGTTTGCCTATTTTTGTCCAGGGCTCGATAAAAGATCTCCACCGAGGCTTCATCAACGATCTTGTGGTCTAGGACACTCCTTAAACACTTTGTAAATCTCTCTCACGTGATACTGAATGAATTACCAGACACCTGCACAAAGTTGTTGATCTGAGCTTTCAAATTCAGCTTCTTCGAAATTGGGAAGAATCTCTCCAAAAAGGTCTTTTGTAATTCTGCCCAACTGGTGATTAAACTTTGTGGGAGCCCAGATAACTATAGTGTTGCATTTCCTTCAGAGAAAGTGGGAAAATACGGAGTCTAATGGCATCCATAGACAAATTCTGGTTTCCCATCATGCTCTTACAAACAAACATAACGTTATGTATATGGTTATATGGATCCTCTAAAGGTAAGCCCGCAAACAACCCGCGATTTTGCAGCATTTAGAGCAACCCACTCGACAAGACAAACTTTGTGTCATCCGGTAGTGGAGGTAACATAATAGCTCCTGTGACATTCATCGCCATAGGGTCAAGCCGATATTGATTCCATTGATTAGTTGTGGCTTGGAGAACCTATGGCGGTGGGTTGTTATTGTCATTGTTCGAGTTCAGTGTTGCATTCACCGCATCATTTGTAGCATTGTTCATATTATCGTAGGTCATTCTCCTTAGTGTCCCTTGGATCTCTGAATCAAACGGAGTCAAAGTATGTCCTCGACTTCGAGTGTTGTGCATACACTACACCTGCACACCGAAACAGAACAAAAATAATAAAAATGTAAAATTAGAGAAACAAGGATTAATTCTCAAATTACTTGAATCAAACAAGTCTAGTTGTATTCCCCGACAATGGTGCTAAAATACTTCATGTCTCCCAAGCTACACCTTTGTTTTGAAGGTTAAAGCAGTCACTGTCAAGTAAATAACCTAACCAAGGTTAGGGTTGAACTCCACAAAGAATATGGTAGACTCCATAATAATTCAAAGCAAAATGGGGTGATTAACTTATTTATCTCCTCCAAAGGGGGTGGGAGTTGTAATTGCAATAAAATAAACCTAAACTAGTGTTAGTGTTATGAAATTAGTAGAAGAAGTAACTAGGGTATTATGTTCCCCATGATTCCCTAACTCGGTATTACCAGATTATCGTAATCTTTTCTAGTGTATAGCATGCAAAATGGTAAATTAAGTTTACCAAACCCTTTGATCTAGTTGAGAGATAAATTTCACTACGAGATTTAATTTATCTCCACAGTGAGACATTACTAACCCTTACCTATTATCCTAGTACAACCTCCCTTTGATCCAATTTGGTCGATTAGACGAGAAAACATCAATTGCATCTTATAAATTACTCTCTTTTCCTATTCATTACTATCTTGATCCAGTTAGTACCACTAGGCAAGTTCTAACGTTGTCCACTGTTAAAAAGTAATTAAAATGAAGATAAATAATCAATACATGCATGCACACACCTTCCACGAATTATGAATTATCTATTTTTACCTTATTAGTTCTTCATGGTTCCCACAATCCTAGTTGTGAATTTAACTACTCATGATCAGTGTAGAAGCAAGAATCACATATTGAATAGCATAATTAAGCACTTACACAAATGAAATTAAGAATAAAAAATCCAAATTCTTCAATAAAAATCACAAGTACGAATCAAGAACACCAAATATTATTTTTCACATGATTTTATGATGTTCTTTCTCTAAAAGTTGTCCAACTCTCTAACCTCTCCAACTTTTCTTCGAAAAAATAACCTAAAAATCTATTTATAATATCTAAAATACAAAGCTAAATCAAAATAGAAAAATTGGGTCGATAGGCTCTACGGACCATATACTATTCCATGACCCGTAATCGAGGTTTCATGGTCTTCTTCTGCAAAAATGGAATGGTTTTCTACTAGACCCAACTATGGGTCGTACAAAGAGCTATGGCACAGTGAGGGGTTTTGTTTGATGACTTTTCAACATTTCTCCACTTTTTGATTCTCAGGGTACGACCTCAACTCCACAACTCGTGAAATACATTACGACTTATCTACATGTTCGTAGAGTCTTATCTAGAAAATCTCTCCTCACTAGAATTTGTTGTGAAACCTCTTCTACAGCCCATGAAATCTTCCATGACCCACAAAGGGTTTCGTGGATCATCAAAATTTACAATTTTAGCACACTTGGTCCAAAAATCGTGTCAACCTTGTTATCCTGCAAAAAAAACATAAAAACACATCAAATATACTAACATCGCTATGAGAACACACAAGATTCTAAGATTTTAAGCATCAAAAGTGTTGTATATCGACAGCACATCACTAGCCGGAATTATTTTGCATCAGATTTTTATTTCTTTTCTTTTCTAGCCGGAATTATTTCCCTTCAGTTTTTTATTTCTTTTCTTTCTTTTCTATCCATAACCATTTTTCTTAGACTTTTCAATACATCACATAAGTATATATCAGATAGGCATGATAGTATGCAAGAATCAACATTATCCATACATATAATAATCATGTCAAATCAATATCATTATTACCTAGCTGGACCCATTTTCCTTTGGCTTTTTATTTATTTTCTTTTCTAGCCGAAACCATTTTCTGTCTACTTTTCATCATCAATGAGACATCAAGAAAGTATATGTCATCACAACACAATAATCACTTCCCAAAGTATAAGATGAGCAAGATGTCCACATATATCATTTATTCAATAATCATCAATCATTCTCATCGTTCTTTCAACGTTTGAGTCATCATCAACACATTACATAATAATCACATCATATTATAGATCAATGTTTATCAATAATTGAATGATCATCATAACTTAAGACTATTCATCATTTAGTCCACATTTAACAATACTTAGTTCAACAAGTTCAACAATATCTCAAGTATCCATTTAGCTCAACATTTCACATAAAGTACTTCATTGGACAAATCCATGTATCATAAATCAAAGTTCAAAAAGTAAAACAATGTGAATACTTTTATATTCTCATCATTTGGCATTACAAACCCAACTCACAATATCAATTCACAAGTCTTGATCAATCACAATTAGGCATAATTTCACAATTCAAATCACACATGTCATCACTTTCACATCCCCATTACCCAAATCATATACGCTAGAATAATTCACTAATCCCCAAGTTTGGCATTGAAGAAAATACTAAGTTCAATAAACTCAACAAGGGTTAGAATCTACTTGCCTCAATTTATTCGATCAATCACTTCAACAATAATATTTTTCCCTTTCGAAAAAAATCTAAAGCACCACAATCTACTCAAAAATGAATTCACAATCACAATACAAAACTATGGATGCCTCTTGCTGACTGGACTATTACCTATGACTTTGGGTTATGGTTTAGGCTTACATGCTAAGAGGGGTAAGGTAGGTGTCATCATGGCCTAAAAGGTCAGATCGTGACAAACTTTACCCAAGAGAACACCAACTTAATAATAAAAGAAGTTTGACTAAAACATAGATAATTTAATAAACTAACTGTAGTTAACCTGAAATATGTTTGGCAGTAAATTATTACAATAACAGTAGGTGAACCCCAAGCGAAAAAACCCTAGCTACTATAAAAACCTATTATCACTCATAATCATCCATGTATAGTGGTTATGGCCACCACCATGATAGGCCAACCTCCTTTGGAGCCTGGTCCTATCAATAATAAGGTAGATATATTTGAAGAATTATGTGTCGACGTTAAAGGAGATGGTCCCCAAATTTTTGAAGCCAATTCTAATGCGACCAATCTCTTATTTACATGGAGAATCTAGGATTATTTGGGAGGAAGAAGAAATAATGCAGATTATACGTAAGGAAAATCTTTAGTATGCTATTATTGATAAGTTTTCTATGAAATGCCAGAAATCAAGGAGTTAAGGAAAATTATACCAACACAATGTGAACTAAAAGGTGATTGCAATATTGGGGCATTAGGAGTTCGACATCTTTTGATAGGGCCTCTAATATGGAAGATTATGTCAAACTATTATTGAGGTCTTCTACTTATTTGATGCAAAAACAATGGTCTTATCCTATGAGAACCTTAAAGTAAGATCTAATGTTTGACCCGGAGGAAGAAACATCAATAACAATAGCCTAGATCTATCCTACATTACCTCTGAACTTTTTTATTAAAGAAGTCATCTTCTCTCTTGCTGTTGCATTTGGGAAACCATTACAAGTAGATATGGCTACCAACAATCAAAGACGGTCGAATTGTGCTAGAGTTAAGGTCGAGGTGGACCTCCTAGGTGAATTTCCCAAGAGAATAAATGTCATGACTCGGAAGTTAGGCCTAGACGTGACATCACAAAGGAGGACCCAAAGGTCCCCGATCAAGCCATCATAGCATCATCACTCACATCATCGGTTTGGAAGCGTGGAAAGATAAATACATAACATGTAATTCTAGGGAAAATGGGGCTTTGGACTCAATCTATAGGGATGTTGTCGAGAATGGGATGAGCATGAATCACATAGCACATAACAAGTATTTCTAAAGAGCTGGTAAGTAGGACTCAAGCTATGGGGGCAGACCGAGTTTGGGGACTTTCCACATAAGCACATTTCCAACATTCAAAAGCCCATAAACATAATCATAAGCATAATCGGAATATCATTTCCATAAATACATCCCAATAAAGCATAATACGACGTGCAAGAGTCTAACATGTCTAACATAGCCTCTACATAGGATAGAGCGAGGCCTCGATATAATTCGGGCTCACCCTCAAGTCATAAAGAAAGAAAGTAAAATAATGCAAGGAAGAGAAAAGTAGATATCGCCCTTGAACAAAGGGCTCACCACAAGCAATTAGCTTCAAGGAGATCACTCATCGTTCAACGGTAGATAGAGGTCGTCACCAGTTCCTACATAGTTAGAACATGTGGACAAGAGTATGGGTTAGCACAATAAAGCACTAAGTATGCGGGCATGCAAATGCGTGTACACATGAACCTATAACAACCTAAATGACAAGGGCACATACATAGAAGAGAATATAAGAAAGAACAATATATCAATATGACATGATGACCATGATGGATGAAGTGCAATAATGCTTATAGTATAGAGGGGATGGAACCATAACCAACATCCAAACTCATGTGAGTTACAACATGAACTTGCCCGATGAGGCCTCCCATCGAATCGGAGAAGATTACTTGCTAAAGGTAATCTACACCACACCTTACGGGCCTCCCATTTTGATGTGATGGCCACTTTCCTTACGACCCGATCATTTTGAAAGGATTTAAATAACATAGCATATCATATCATATTATATCAAAGCATATCTTATGGGCCTCCCATTTCAGTAGCAACCTATTTTGGCACATAGTTTCGGAAAAGAAGTAAGACCCTTGGGGATAGCCCACTTACTACTCCAATCCTTCTCGGTACTAAGTCATCATCCCACAAGAATACGTATACATATACATGCTTTAAAATAGAAACTTGACACTTGAACATCAAATCATGCATACGTGGACTTAAAAGCCAAATCACTTTCATTACACTTATGCATACTTAACAAGAGTCAAACACATTTCATAATCATGCTTCATTGGGCTAAAAAGACAAACATACTTTCATGTTAAACTTTATATATAAGAGTAGCTCCATACTTATCATAACTTGTCATATCATATTGGTGTAAACACCCATGTTGCTCAAAGAGCCACATCATAGACACTATGTGATCACATTCTTGTCACAATCCATACTTGCTCAAAATCATAGTCATAAACATATTTGGGACTTATTCCACATCAAAACCTTCATGAAAATCCATGATCATGCATGCAAATTCCATGAGTAACAATGATAATAGCATGGGTACTAGAATTCATACTTTAAATTCAAATCAAGAATATTCCATAAGAAATCCAAGTTAAATCAATACTTAAACCATCATTAAAACACTACCCATGCATAGTTCAACAGTAAAGGGGACATGCATAACTTGACCTTCATCAAAGCCATTGAAACTTCATAGAATTCAAACTTAAATCAACTTTAAATCATGTAATTTCTATAGCCCACAACTCAATTCAATTAAATACTTTAAATTTAAAGAACTCAACATTAAAGAAAGCTTAAAATCATAATTTAAAGAGGAGGGTTCTTTGGTCTTCATGGATGAATGGGAATCCATGAATCTATCCCACATACCTTGAAATTAATCAAGAGAATTGGATAATTTTGCAACACAAATGATTTTCCCCAAATTTCTTCAAGCTTTCATTAATGAAGGTCAAGAGAATTAAGAGAATTTTTGAGAGAATTGAGAAGTGTTAGAATGGATGAATAGGAATTAGGGTTTGATTTAGGGGTGTTAGGAGACCTTAGAAAGGCTAAAAAGAGAATAGGATCAAATTAAATTATGAATTAACCATTAATGAAATGGACTAAATCACTGAACACAGTGCCTCACAAAAGGCCTCTAGTGGTCGTCTATAGGTTCATGGGTCGTGAACCTGTCCGTGAGGCTTCACTTGGCCTCGACTTCGGCTTGAACTCTTGGGGAACTTTCTGGAACACTTCACGAGGGGACTCACAGACCGTGTAGCTGCACACGACCGTGTACTGGTACATGGAGCATCACTTGTTCCAGAGTCTAACCCCAAAACTTGGCAAACTTTTTGGATCAACTCACGGGACCCTTCAAGGGCCTTGAAGGGTCACACGGACCGTGAAGTGGTACGTGGGACCACACTTGGTCCATGTATTAGCCCCTAACCCCTAGGAGCACACTGGACCAACCCACGAGCACCCCCACAGATCGTGGACCATCAAACGGTCTGTGGTCCCACCCTTAGACCCTATTCCGAAACCCTTCTCCAGCATACTTCCAATTATGGGCAATCTCACTGCAAGGACCATAATTTTCCCATCCGAAGTCCGAATTGAGTGAAACCAGTCGCATTACAAAGATAACTCAAAGAGCGTAGATTTGATATATAGTAGCCTACACAGTTCATCCCGTACCAAAAGATATGGCTTTTAAAAGTCCACTGCCCAACCGGTCTTACAACTTCACCAAACGATCCCTTTTTAATCTGGCCACTTAAAAGCAACCCATGACCACCAAGATTCAACCATGACTAGTTCAACACTGACCCTTAACCAACCATTACAAAGTTAAAAAAATTTCAGATCATTACATCATCTCCCCCTTGGGAACATTCGTCCACGAATGAGTTTAAACTACGGCTTGAGGACAACAATCAAACAAGAGACATTTTTATCAAAACTTATAACGGATCATGCATCATTTCAAAAATCATTCAAAACTCATGTCAAAATATCATTTAAACCATTTTCATGCTCATGTATGCATGCAATGTTATGAAACTCAAAAATTTAAAGAATTAGGACCATAAAAGGATAGAACCTAGTACCTTAGGCTTGAGTAGATTGGAAAAGATAGGGATATCGCTCCATCATGTCCAACACCGCTTCCCATGTCGCACTCTCCACGTCTTGGTTCTTCCAAAGCACCTTAATCGAAGCTACCTCCTTGTTTCAAAGCCGCTTCACTTGCCTATCCAAGATCTCAATCGGTACCAATTCATAGGTTAAATTCTCCCCAACTGTCACACCCTCCAAAGGTGTGATTGCTTTGGGATCACCAACCAACCTTCTCAACATGGAATACCAAATGAATGGAGCTCATGTCCAAAGGCAAATCTAACTTATAAGCCACATTGTCAACCCGCTCCACAACTTCATAGGATCCGACGTACCGGGGGCTCAACTTGCCCTTTTTGCCAAAAACACATGATGCCTTTCATGGGGGACACTTTCACATACACCCAATCACCAACATAAAATTCGAGATCCCTCTTCCTAACATCTGAATAATACTTTTGGCGACTTTGAGTCATCTTCAATCACTCCCTAATCAACTTCACTTTTTTAATGGCCTCAACTACCAAATCCGGGCCTAACAAGGCCGCCTCACCTATTTCAAACCAACTAACCGGAGATCTACTTCTCCTACCATACAAAGCTTCAAATGGAGCCATACCAATGCTAGCATGAAAACTATTATTGTAAGCAAACTCAATGAGAAGTAGATGATCATCCCAATTTTCTTTGAATTCCAACACACAAGCCCTCAACATGTCCTCTAAGGTTTGAATCATCCTTTCGGCTTGCCCATCGGCTTGAGGATAAAATGCAGTGATCAACTTGACCTTAGTGCCAAGTCCATTTTGAAAGGACTTCCAAAAATGAGAAGTAAATTGAGTACCATGATCCGATATAATAGACCTCGATATACCATGAAATCTCACCAACTCTTGAATATACACCTTGGCATACTTTTCGGCACTATAGGTAGTCTTAATCGGTAAGAAGTGAGCCGACTTGGTCATCCTATCAACCATCACCCATATAGAATTAAATTGTCTTCGAGTACAGGGTAACCCAACCACAAAGTCCATATTCACATTCTCCCACTTCCAAGTAGGAATATCGATATCTTGCGTCAACCCACCAGGACTTTAATGTTCCACTTTTACTTGTCAACAATTAAGGCATTTCGACGCGAACTTGGATATGTCCCTCTTCATACCATGCCACCAATACAACTATCTCAAATCTTGGTGCATTTTGGTAGATCCTAGATGAATAGAATATTGAGAAATATGAGCCTCTTTCATGATAATCT
>JBCEWC010012005.1:0-16207 GCA_038996855.1 Solanum aculeatissimum
TTCATGATTATGTTTTCATGTTATGGTAATGGCTTATGTCTCCATGTTATTATAATGTCTTGAATGTTGAGCATGATGTGTTATTAAGTGTTATGTGCAAGCATGCTTATCCCTTTCCCGTATAGTCCCCATAGCTTAAGTCCCAAGTCCCTAAATCCCTAGAGCTTATGTGCTACATGCTTTAGCTTCCGCGTTTCCAAACCGATTATGAGTATAATGATGCTATGATGGCTTGATCGAGGGTATTTCGGTCCTCTTTCTCCATGTCACATCTAGGCCCCCTATCCAGGTCGTGACACCTTATGAATAAGCTTTTCAAACCCTAACTAATATGTTTGCGGTGGTATTCATTGATGACATTTCTATCTATTCACAGGATGAAGAAGATCACAAAGAGCATTTGAGGGTGGTATTACAAACTTTGAGAGATGAGAAATTATTTGCCATGTTTAACAAATGTGTGTTTTAGTTGAAGTAAGTAGCATTTCTTGGGCATGCAGTGTCCAGTGATAGGATAAAAGTTTAGAAGCGGTGAGAAATTGGCCAAACACATCACCTCCTAAAGACATTAGGAGGTTCTTGGGCCTAAGGGGTGATTATAGAAGATTTTTTGAAGGGTTATCCTCCATTTTGTCCCCATTGACTAAGTTAATCAAAAACAAAGTGAAGTTTGTGTAGATAGATGAGTGTGAGTAGAGCTTCAAAACTTTGAAGGATCGATTGACTTTGGCCCCAATCTTGACTTCATCAGAAGGTACCGATGGGTTTAGTGTTTATTGTGATGCCTCAAGAATTGGTTTGGGTTGTGTGTTGATGCAAAATGATAAGGTGATTGCCTATGCTTCAAGGAAACTAAATGTTCATGAAAATAATTATGCAAAACATGATCTTGATCTAGCGGTCATGGTGTTTGCATTGAAAATTTAGCATCATTATTTTTATGGGGTCCATTTTTATGTGTTCACCGATCATAAGAGTCTCCAACATGTGTTTACACAAACATATCTCAATCTAAGGCAAAGGAGATAGTTGGAACATTTCAAAGATTATGACATGAATGTAAAGTATCACCCAGGTAAGGCTAATGTGGTAGCCGATGTGCTTAGTAGAATGTTCATGGGTAGTGAGTCTAAACTTGAAGATGACGGGAAGAAGGAATTAGAAAAGGAAATGCATAGGTTTGTTAGATAGGGGGTAAGGTTGAATAATGACAAGAATGGTGGTGTCATGGTGGTAAATGGCTTCGAATAATCATTGATTGAGAATGTTAATTCAAAACAAGATCTTGATCTTGCCTTGGTCAAATTAAAGGCCTTGGTGAAGGAAGGAAAGATTGAGGTTTTCTCACAAAGAGGAGATAGAGTGCTTCATTATCAAGGGAGATTATGTGTGTTGGATCTTTATGGGTTGAGAAATTTGATATTGCAAGAAGCTCACATTTATTCCTATTCCATTCACCCCAGTTTTACTAAGATGTATAGAGATTTAAGGGAAGCATATTAGTGGAATGGAATGAAGAAGGATATTGCTAAGTTTGTGGCCAAATGCTTCAATTGTCAACAAGTTAAAGTGGAACACCAATGAACAAGTGGCTTGTCTCAAAACATTGAGATTCCTACTTGGAAGTGCAAAGAGATTAACATGGATTTTATAGTGGGGTTTCCTAAGAACAAGAGACACCTTGATTCTATATGGGTGATAGTAGATCGAATGATAAAGTAGACTCAATTATTTCCGGTTAAGAGAACTTTTAGTGTCGAGGATTATGCCAAGTTATATATCCGGGAGTTGTGAGGTTGAATGGTATTCCATTGTCCATCATTTTGGATCATTGTACTCAATTCACCTCACAATTTTGCAAAACATTTCAAAATGGTCTTGGTACTAAAGAGAAGCTAAGTATTGTTTTCCATCCTCAAACCAATGGGCTAACCTAAAGAACAATTCAAAAATTAGAAGACATGTTGAGGGCTTATTTCTTGGAATTTAAGGGAAGTTGGGATGATCATCTACATCTCAACGAGTTTCCCTACAATAATAGTTTTCACTTAAGTATAAAGATGCACCATTTGAGGCTCTATATAGTAGATGATGTAGGTAACCGTTGGGATGGTTTGAAGTTGGGGATATAGCCTTGATTGGACCAGATTTTGTTATGGATGCTATGGAATGGGAGAGGCTCATAAGATAAAGATTGAGGACTGTCCAAAGTAGAGTAAAGTTCTACTCCGATGTGAGGAGACGGGACCTTGAGTTTAATGTTGGTGATTGGGTTTACTTGAAGGTGTCATCCATGAAGAGTGTGGTTCAATTTGGAAAGAAAGGGAAGTTGAGCTTTAGGTACGTAGAGCCTTATAAAATTGTAAGAAGGGTAGGTAAGGTGGGTTATGAGTTGGAGTTCCCATTAGAGATGAACATAATTCATCTGGTGTTCCATTTGTCAATGTTGGGAAAATTCATGGGAGATCCAAGTTCCATAATCCCATTAGAGAATGTGAGTGTGGAGAAAGAAATTGACATATGACGAAGTTCCAGTGGAAATATTAGATAGGCAATAAAGAGGTTGAGGAACAAACACGTAGCGTTTGTTAAGGTTCTTTGGAGGAACCAATAAGTTGAACGTGCGACTTGGGAAGCGGAAGTAGACATGATGAAATGATATCCTTACCTTTTCCAATCTACTCAAGCCTAAGGTAATAAGTTAATCATGTTTAAAGTGTCAAGTTATGAGTTTCCACCATTAGATTTCAAGATGCATGCATTCATACTCATGGTATCATGTTTTAAAGGAATGTTGATGCATAAGTTTGAAGCTTTCATGAAAGTCATGTTTAAGTTGCATTGATGCATTTATGATAGCGTTGAAAAGTGTCTTGTATTTCCTCTCAAGTGTATTTCATAACATTTGAGGACGAATGTTCACAAGGAGGGATATTATAACACCTCCCAACGCGACTCGGAAAGTCCTTATGATGTATTTTTTAAATATCTTAAACTTTGTGCATTATTTTGAAAATCCAAGTTTGTATTCTTTTTTAGGAGGTAAAATTGTATAAGAAAATGGTCACCTTTGATTTTTAGGCCACCCGTATCAAAAAATAATTTTTCACATGAAATTGAAAAAACAAGAAGAGTATGTGGCAAGTTCACGTAGCCCACTTGTTCTCCCATAGTACAAAAGTGGTCTAAACTCATTCCTAGGCCAAAAAAGGTAAAAAATAAAGTTTGCGAAATATTATACAGTATGGGACCAGGGGCGCGATGCGCCTGTACTCCTGCAGCGTGTAAATATTTCTGAACTTCGCTAGAATAAAGTAAGGATAGTTGGGACTTAACCCAACATCTTTATATAAGTAAATACTAGAACATTCTCCCATTATTAACCCTAAATCTATATCTAAACACTCTCAACTCCTCCCAAAATTCTCTCTAAAAATCCTCCATCAAGTTCTTTTAATTTCTTGGGGATCAAGCTTCCTCCATTTAAGACAAATCAATTAAAAGGTTTCTCAAGCTTCTTCAAGTCATTTTCATTCACGATTCAAGGTTTAAAGGTATGTGAGTTACTTTCATCCATGGGTTCTTCCACCCATGGAGTCCCAAAACCTATTTTACAAATTCCTTCAAGTTTCAATGGTAATTTCTTGTAACGACCAAAATATTTTTGAACTTCTTGATGGTTGGTCTTGGATAATGTTGGACTTTTCATGGTTGAATTTCAGTAGCCATGGTTGTAATTAAGTGGCCGGATTCAAAATGGACCTTTTTGTGAGATGGTTAAGCTGGTTGGGCAGTGTACTTTGGGAGATCATAGCTTTTGGTACTAAAGAAACTGTGAAGGTTTCTATATATCATATTGCATCTCTTTGAGTTATCTTCGCAACGCAACTGGTTTCACTCAATTCGGAGTTCGTATGAGGATGTTATGGCCAAAACAGTGAGACTGCCCATATTTGGAATGACGCTGAAAATGAGGTTCTCGAAATGGGTTAAAGGCAAGACCACAGACCGTTTGATGGTCCACGGTCCATGTGGGTGTCCGTGGATTTTTCCATAGAGATCTCAAGGGTTGGGGCCCAAGACATGGACCATGGTAAGTTTCACGGACCACCCCACGGTCCGTGAGCCATTTCACGGCCTATGAGGGGTCCCGTGGAGTGGGGTAGAACCTTGGATAGAGTTTGGGGCTAGACTCCCGGTCAAGTGTGGCTCCACAGACCAGTACATGGTCCCTGTACAGAAACACGGTCTGTGAGATCCCCCGTGAAGTGATCCAGAAAGTCGCCCGAGAGTTCAAGCCGAAGATGAGATCAAGTGTTACCTCACGATCCAGTACACGGTCTGTGTACCAGTTGACGGGCACTGTAGCCCTTCTGTGAGACCCTATTTTAGTTAATTAGTCCATTTCATTAATGGTTAATTCATAATTTAATTAGATCCTATGCCTCCTTTTGGCTATCTAAGGTCTCCTAAATTCCCTAAATCAAATCCTAAACCCCCTAAATCAAACCCTAAACCCTTTTCATCCATTCTTACACTCTTCAATCCATTTTGAAAATCTCTCAATCCTCTTGACGTCCATTGATGAAATCTTGAAGAAATTTGGGGAAGATCATCCTTGTTGTAAAATTCATCAATTCTCTTTGTTAATTTCAAGGTATGTGGGTTTGATTCAAGGATTTTCTTTCATCTATGAAGATCTAAGGACCTTCCTTTATAATTTATGAATTTAAGTTTTCTTTAAGGTCAGGTTCTTTAAATTTTGAAGTATTTAATTGATTGGGATTATGTGCTGTAAAAACTTGGTGATTTAAAGTTGATTTAAGTTTGAATTTTATAAAGGTTCAATGGTTCGTTCAATCGTTTTGATGATGATCAAGTTATGCATGTCCCTCTTACTCTTGATTTATACATGGGTAGTATTTAAATAATGCTTTGAAGGTTGGTTTGACTTGAATTTCTCATGAACTACTCTTAACTTAAATTTAAAGTATGAATTCTAGTACCCATGCTATCCTCATTGTTCCTCATGGCATTGCATGCATGATTCATGGATATTTTGATAAAGTTTTGATGTGGGCTAAGTCCCAAATATGTTTATGACTATGATTTTGAACAAGTATGGGTTATGGCTAAGTTGTGATCACACTAAGTCTATGATATAGCTCTTTGAGTAACATGGGTGCTCGCACCAATATGATTTGATATGATATGACAAGTATGGAGCTACTCTTATGCATGAAATTTGACATGAAAGATGTTTGGCTTTTTAGCCCATGGTGCATAACTATGAAATATGTTTGACTCTTGTTAAGTATGCATACGAGTAATTAAAGTGGTTTAGCTCCTAATCCTAAGTATGCATGATTTGATGTTCAAGTTTCAAGTTTCCGTTTTAAAAGAATGTATATGTATAGGTATTTTTGTGGGATGATGACTTAGTACCGAGAAGTATTGGAGTAGTAAGTGGGCTATCCCAAAGTGTCCCACTTCTTTCCCGAACCTATGTGCCACCATAGGTTGCTACCGAAATGGGAGGCCCATAAGGTATTCTTTGATATTATGTGATATGACATGTTATGTAAATCCTTCCAAAATAGGAGACTCATAAGGAAGGTTCCCATCACACCAAAATGAGAGGCTCGTTAGGTATGGTGTAGATTACCTTTGGCAAGTAATCTTCTCCGATCCAATCGGAGGCTTCATTAGGAAAGTTCATGTTGTAGCTCACATGAATTTGGATGTCGGTTATGGTTCCATCCCCTCTATTATAAGCATTATCGCATTTCATGCTTCATGATTATTATGGCATATTGATATATTGTTCTTTCTGATATTCACTTCTATATATGTGCCCTTTCCATGTAGGTTTTTATAGCTTCATGAACATATGAATTTGCATGTCTGCATATTGTGCTTTATTGTGATAACCCATACTCTTATCTACATATTCTAACCATGTAGGTACGGCCGATGATCTCTATCTACCTCTACATGACGAGTGATTCTCTTGAAGCTATTTGCTTGTGGTGAGCTGTTTGTTTAAGGGCAATATCTACTTTCCTCTTCCTTGTATTACTTTACTTTCTTATGTCATGTATTGAGGGTGAGCCCAAAACTAAGTCGAGGCCCAGCTCTTTCTATGTAGAGGCAATATTGGTTATACTATACACCCGCCTATTGTATTATGCTTGTATTGGGTTGTTGTGACTATTGGGATTTATTATGAAAATGATGTTTCGATTATGCTTATGATTATGCTCGTAAGCTTGTGAATGTTGGGAATGTGCTTACGTGGAAAGTCCTATAATCCTGGTGTGCCCCTATAGCTTGAGTCCTACTTACCCGCCCCTTAGAAATATTTGTTGTGTGCTATGTGATTCATGCTTATCCTATTCCTGGCAACATCCCCATACTTGAGTCCAAAGCCTAGTTTCCCCTAGAATTATGTGTTATGGGTTTACATTTCCGTGCTTCTGAACCGATGATGTGTGTGATGATGCTATGATGGCTTGATCGAGATCCTTCGAGTTCTCCTTCGCCATATCACATATAGGCCCCACTTCAGGGTCATGACAAAGATGGTATCAGAGCCCTAGGTTTGTAAATGATCCTAAGAGTCCAACATGCCGCGTCACTTAAAGTCTTGTTCATGATTGTGATGCGCGCCATACCCATGAGTGAGAGGCTCTGACGAAGTTTTAGGAACTTGTCACTTCATTGTCTCTTGTATCGTACCTTGTACCATTTATGAGATTTCTCTAAACTGTTGGTTCTTGTCTCTCTTTCAAAATATGCCTCCCAGATGAGCTCTTTTCCCCCATCAAGCTCCTGAATTTGAGGAGCAAGCCCCTCGGGCATTGGTAGAGGAATAGGTGTCCCATGCTGAGTTCAGAAATGTGGTGTCCATGTTGGCCCAAGCTGTGGCCAACCAAGCCCGGCCAAGTAATCCGGTGAATGTTAGTACTCTGGCCTCTAGGGTGAGGGATTTCACCCAGATGAACCCTCCAAAGTTCTTTAGTTCAAAGGTGGAGGAAGATGATCAAGAGTTCATTGATGAACTCACTAAGGTTTTGACCATCATGGAAGTGAGCTCGGAAGAGAAAGTCGAGTTGGCCGTATATCAATTGAAGGATGTGGCCCAAGTTTGGTATGGTCAATGGTTGGTTGAAAGGGTTGCGGATGTCAAGATTGCATGGGAAGAATTCAAGATGGCTTTCCTTGATCGTTTCTTTCCTCTTAAGCTTAGGCAAGCCAAAATAACTGAGTTCACAAATCATCGGTAAGGTGGTATGACCGTGAGGGACTACGCTCTCAAATTTACCATGCTCTCCAAGTATGCCCCAATGCTTGTATCTGATTCCCATGCAAGAATACACAAGTTTATTTTGGGTGTTTAAGATTTGGTGGTGAAGGAGTGTCGGACCGCTATGCTTATCTGTTACATGGACATCTCTCGGCTCATGACTTACGCCGAGCAAATTGAAGTTGTAAAGCTTAAGGAGCGAAGGGTTAATGAAGCTATGAGGGCCCGATTTGATGGTGGGTTCTCCAACTCTAAGAGTGGTGGTGCTTTTGGCCGATTCCACCAAGGTCAAGGTTCTTACGTAAGGGTTGCTAATCCGAGAGTGGCTCCTCCTAAGGCACAACCCGGGGGTGGACCCTGAATTCCTCTTTATGGAAAATGTAGGAAGCATCATATGGGAGATTGTAGAAGGGTTTCGGGTGCTTGCTATGGATGTGGTGGTTTTGACCACAAGGTTTTCGAATGTCCAAGGGGTGCCAAGAAAGATCAAGTGGCTCCCGGTGGTCAAAGGCCTCCAAAGGCTCCGGTAGGTGGTGCTTCAAGGAACAATCAGTTTTATGCTCTTCATGCCCGGTAAGAGATGGAGGAAGCTCTGGACGTCGTGATTGGTATGTTAAATATTTTTTGTTTTGATGCTTATGCTTTACTTGATTCGGGTGCAAATTTATCTTTTGTGACTTCTCTGTTGGCTGTTAAGTTTGGTTTGATTCCTTAAACCCTAAGGGAACCTTATTTAGTGTATACTCTCATGGGTGAGTCTATTATTGCCCAGAAAGTGTATCGGGGTTGTCCTATCTCTGTGTTGCATAAAGTGTTCCCCGGAGATCTTGTGGAACTTGAGATGTATGATTCTGATGTTATTCTTGGGATGGATTGGTTGCATGCATCATATGCCTCGGTTGATTGTAAAACTAGGCAAATTAAATTTCAAGTTCCTAATAAACCGGTGCTGGAATGGAAAGGTAGTGATTTCGTGGTTAAGGGTCTGTTTATTTCCTACCTCAAAGCCCGGAAGATAATTTGTAAGGGGTGTATTTAGCATATTGTGCAGGTTAGAGATGTGGAAGGTGAGTTACCTAAGCTTGAATCGGTTCTGGTGGTTCATGTGTTTTCCGATATGTTTCCCGAGAACTTGCTCGGTATCCCTCCCGATAGAGAAATAGATTTTGGCATAGATCTCCTTCCGGATACTCAACCTATCTCTTTTCCTCCTTATCATATTGCCCCAGCGAAATTGAAAGAGTTAAAAGATCAACTGAAAGATTTTCTAGAGAAGGGGTATATTAGGCTGAGTATTTCATCTTGGGGTGCTCCCGTGTTGTTTGTGAAAAATAAGGATGGGTCCTTCCGAATGTGTATTGATTATCGACAATTGAATAAGGTGACCATTCATAATAGGTACCCGTTGCCTAGGATTGATGATTTGTTCGACTAACTTCAAGGGGCTACCCACTTCTCAAAAATAGACCTTCGTTTGGGTTATCACCAATTGAAGGTAAGGGAGTGTGATATTCCCCAGATGACCTTTCAGACTCGTTATGGTCACTTTGTTTTTGTGGTGATGTCTTTTGGGTTGACTAATGCTCTGACGGTATTTATGGATCTTATGAATCGCGTGTTGAAGCAGTTCCTTGATAATTTTGTAGTAGTCTTCATTGATGATATCTTGATTTACTACCGGAGTGAGCAAGAGCATATGGGTCATTTGATATTGGTTGTTCAAAATTTGAAAGAGAAGAAATTGTATTCCAAGTTTAGCAAATGTGAATGTTGGCTGGTAGAAGTTGCTTTCGTTTGTCATGTGGTGTTCGGTGATGGCATTAAGGTTGATCCTAAGAAAACTGAAGCGGTGAAGAATTGTCCTAGACCATTGACTCCTTTGGATTTTCGGAGTTTTCTTGGTTTAGCCAGTTATTATAGAAGGTTTGTTGAAGGTTTTTCCTCTATAGTGTCTCTGTTGACCAAGTTGACTCAAAACAAGGCTAAATTTGTATGGTCAAATGAATGTGAGAAAAGTTTCCAAACTTTGAAAGATCGACTTACATCGATTTTGATTTTGACTTTGCCTAATGGGTTAGATGGGTTTGTGGTATATTGTGATACGTCGCATATTGGTTTGGGTTGCGTGCTTATGCAACATGGTAAGGTGATAGCTTATGCTTCCCAACAATTGAAGGTGCATGAAAGAAATTATCCAATCCATGATCTTGAGTTGGCAGCGGTGGTTTTTGCTTTGAAAATTTGGCAACATTATTTATATGGGATTCATGTGAACGTCTTCACCGATCACAATAGTTTGTAATATGTGTTCACCCAAAGGAACTTTAATTTGAGGCAAAGAAGGTGGTTGGAACTTCTCAAGAACTATGATATGAGTGTCCTTTATCATCCTAGCAAGGCTAATGTGGTGGTGGATGACCTTAGTAGGCTTTCTATGGAAAGTGTGACTCATGTGGTTGATGGGAAAAAGGAGATAGTAAAAAAGGTGCACCATTTGGCTAAATTAGGTGTGAGGTTGGCCGAATTTGACAATGGTGGGATTCTTGTTCAAAGTGGATCCGAGTCTTCCTTAGTGGTTGATGTTAAGAAGAAACAAGACTTAGATCCTTCCTTGGTAGAGTTAAACAAGTTGGTTGCTGAGTGGAAAATTGAGGTTTTCTCTCAAGGGGGAGATAGTGTGCTACGGTACCAAGGTCGATTGTGTGTTCCAGATGTTAATGGCTTAAAGGAGACTATCGTGAAAGAGGCTCATAATTTTCAATTTTCTATTCATCTGGGATCTACCAAGATGCACCGAGATTTGAGAGAGTTATATTGGAGGCATGGTATGAAGAAGGATATAGCGAAGTTCATGTCGGAATATCCTAATTGCCAACAAGTGAAAGCGGAACATCAAAGGCCCTTGTCTTAACACAAGATATTAAAATTCCTACTTGGAAGTGAAAATCTATGAATATGGACTTTGTGGTTGGGTTGCCCCGTACTCGGAGATAAATTGATTCCATATCGGTTGTGGTTGATAGAATGACTAAGTCGGCTCACTTCTTACCGGTCAAGACTAATTATAGTGCCGAGGAGTATGCTAAGGTACATATTCGGGAATTGGTAAAATTGCATGGTGTGCCAAGGTCTATCATATCGGATCGTGGTACTCAATTTACTTCTCACTTTTGGAGGTCTTTTCAAAGGGGACTTCGTACTAAAGTCAAGTTGAGCACCTCTTTCATCCTCAAACCGATGGGCAAGACGAATGGATAATTCAAATCTTGAAGGATATGTTAACGGTTTGTGTGTCGGAATTTAAAGGAAATTGGGATGATCATTTACCTGTCATTGAGTTTGCCTACAATAATAGCTTTCATGCTAGCATTGGCATGACACTATTTGAAGCTTTGTACAGTAGGAGATGTAGGTCACCGGTTGGTTGGTTTGAAATGGGTGAGGTGGCCTTGTTAGGCTCAGACTTGGTTGTTGAGGCCATATAAAAGGTGAAGTTAATTAGGGAAAGGTTGAAAATGGCTCAAAGTCACCAAAAGTTTTATTCAAATGTTAGGAAGAGGGATCTTGAATTTCTTGTTGGTGATTGGGTGTATGTGAAAGTGTCCCCCATGAAGGGCATAATGCATTTTGGCAAAAATGGCAAGTTCATCCCAAGGTACGTCTGACCTTATGAGATTGTGGAACAGGTTGACAATGTAGCATATAGGTTGGACTTGTCTTGGGACATGAGTTCTATTCATCCATTCTTCCATGTATCTATGTTGAGGAAGTTGGTTGGTGACCCTAAGGCAATTGCACCTTTGGAGGGCGTGACAATTGAGGAGAACTTGACCTATGAAGAGGTGTCGGTTGAAATCTTAGATAGGCAAGTGAAGCGGCTTCGGAATAAGGAGGTAGCTTCGGTCAAGGTACTTTGGAAGAATCAAGATATGGAGAGTCCAACGTGGGAAGCGGAGTTTGACATGAGGAGCGATATCCTTATGTTTTCCAATCTACTCAAGCTTAAGATACTAGGTTCTATCCTTTTATCGTCCTAATTCTTTGTTTCTTGAGTTTCATGATATTTCATGCATACATGAGCACAAAAATAATTTAAACAATATTTTGGCATGAATTTTGAAACACTTTTGATATGATACATAATCTTTTGACTTATGGTTGGAATGTCTCTTGTTTTGATTGATGTCCTCAAGCCGTAGTTCTAGCTCATTCGAGGACGAATATTCCCAAGGGGGAGATGATGTAACAACTCAAAAAAATTTGAACTTCTTGATGGTTGGACTTGGATAGTGTTGGACTGGTCATGGTTGAATTGTTTTAGCCATGGATTGTAATTAAGTGGCCGGATACAAAACAGACCTTTTTATGAGATGGTGAAACCGGTTGGGCAGTGTACTTTGGTAGATCATAAATTTTGGTAAGGAATGAACTGTGTGGGCTTCTATACATCAGATTGAAGATCTTTGAGTTATGTTCGCAACACAACTGGTTTCACTCAATTCGGAGTTTTTATGAGAAATATATGGCCACAATAGTAAAACTGCCCGTATTTGGAATGACGCTGGAAACGAGGTTCTGGAAATGGGTTAAGGACCAGACCACGGACCGTTTGGTGGTCCAAGGTCCGTGTGGGTGTTCTTGGATGATTCTAGGGATCTCCCAATGGTTGGGGTCTAAGCCATGGACCAAGGCAAGTCTCACGGACCACCCCCACGATCCGTGAACCACTTCATGGCCCGTGAGGGGTCCAGTGGAGTGGGACTGAACCTTGGCTAGAGTTTGGGGCTAGACGCCGGGCCAAGTGTGGCTCCACGGACCAGTACACGGTCCTTGTGCAGCTACATGGTCCGTGAGACTCCCCGTGAAGTGATACAGAAAGTCCCCCGAGATTTCCAGCCGAAGACAAGATCAAGTGTTGCCTCACCGTCAAGTACACGGACCGTGTACCAGTTGACGGGCACTGTAGCCCTTCCGTAAGACCCTATTTTAGTTAATTAGTCCATTTCATTAATTTAATTCATAATTTAATTAGATCCTATGCACCATTTGGGGTTTCAAAGGTCTTCTAAACCACCTAAATCAAACCCTAAATCCTTTTCATCCATTCTAACACTCTTCAATCCATTTTTAAAATCTCTCAATCCTCTTGACCTCCATTGATGAAAGCTTGAAGAAATTTGGGGAAAATCACATTTTTTTTTTAAATCCTTCAATTCTCTTGGTTAATTTCAAGGTATGTGGCTTTGATTCACGGATTCTATTCCATCCATGAAGACTCATAGGCCCTCATCTTTAATTTATGAATTTAAGTTTTCTTTAAGGTTGGTTCTTTAAATTTCGATGTATTTAATTGATTGGGATTATGTGCTTTAGAAATTAGGTGATTTAAAGTTGATTAAAGTTTGAATTTCATGAAGGTTCAATGGTTTTGATGATGTTCAAGTTATGCATGTCCCTCTTACTCTTGATTTATACATGGGTAGTATTTAAATGATGCTTTGAAGGTTTCTTTGACTTGAATTTCTCATGAACTACTCTTGACTTGACTTTAAAGTATGAATTCTGGTACACATGCCACCCTCATTGTTCCTTATGGCATTGCATGCATGATTCATGGATATTTTGATGAAAGTTTTGATATGGGCTAAGATCCAAACATGTTTATGACTATGATTTTGAACAAGTATAGGTTGTGACTAATTTGTGATCACACTAAGTCTATGATATGGTTCTTTGAGCAACATGGGTGCTTGCACCAATATGATTTGACAAGAATGGAGCTACGCTTTTGCAAGAAGTTTAACATGAAAGTTGTTTGGCCTTTTAGCCCATGGAGCATGATTATGAAATATGTTTGACTCTTGTTAAGTATTCATAAGAGTAATGAAAGTGGTTTGGCTCCTAATCCCAAGTATGCATGATTTGATGTTCTAGTGTCAAGTTTCCATTTTAAAAGCATGTATATATATATGTATTCTTATGGAATAATGACTTAGTATCGAGAAGGATTGGAGTAGTAAGTGTGCTATCCCCAAGAGTCCCATTCCATTCCCGAAACTAAGTGCCACCATAGGTTTCTATAAAAATTTGAGGCCCATAAGGTATGCTTTGATATGATATGTAATGTAAATCCTTTTGAAATGGGAGACCCGTATGAAAGTGGCCATCACACCGAAATAGGGGGGCCTGTAAGTTGTGGTGTAGATTACCTTTGGCAAGTAATCTTCTCCGATCCAATGGGTGGCTTCATTGGGCAAGTTCATGTTGTATCTCACATGAATTTAAAAGTCGATTATGGTTCTATCCCCTCTATTATAAGCATTCTAGCATTTCATACATCATGATTATCATGGCATATTGATATATTTTTCTTTCTGATATTCACTTCTATATATGTGCCCTTGCCATGTAGGTTGTTATAGGTTCATGTGCATATGCATTTACATGCACGCATACTTAGTGCTTTATTGTGCTAACTCATACTCTTTTCTACATGTTCTAACCATGTAGGTACCGACGACGACCTCTATCTACCTCCACACGACGAGTGATTATCTTAAAGCTATTTTCTTGTGGTGAGCCCTTTGTCCAAGGGCAATATCAACTTTCCTCTTCCTTGTATTAGCTTACTTTCTTATGTCATGTATTGAGGGTGAGCCCCAAACTATGTTGAGGCCCCGCTCTTTCTATTTAGAAGCAATGTTGGATATACTTACTCTCGCCCGTTGTATTATGCTTGTATTGGGTTGTTATGACTATTGGGATTTTATTATGGAAATGATGTTTTGATTATTATTAGAGGCTTGTGAATGTTGGGAATGTGCTTATGTGGAAAGTCCCATAATCCCGGTGTGCCCCCATAGCTTGAGTCCTACTTACCCGCTCCTTAGAAATATTTTCTATGTGCTATGTGATTCATGCTTATCCCTTTCCTGGAAACATCCCCATAGCTTGAGTCCAAAGCCCCTTTTCCCCTAGAATTATGTGTTATGTGATTGTGTTTCCGCGCTTCCGAACCAATGATATGTCATATGATGCTATGATGGCTTGATCGAGATCCTTCAGGTTCTCCTTCGCCATGTCACATCTAGGCACCACTTTCGGGTCGTGATATTTATTATGTATACTCCCTATTTCTTCTATTAAGCATGAATTATGCTAAGAATCTTCCTCTATTGCATGAAATTGCATGATTTGATTTCAAGGGTTTTCTATGGTGACCTGTTTTATGAGATTTAAAGCTGTAAAAGTTATATACCATGAGTTATTACAAAGTTAATGATTTTATGAGATGAATTTCATGTTTTTGTGTCCAATTTTGAAAGATGATACGTATTCTTTTGGTGGGTTGTTTAAGAATGATTTAAGTTGATAATTTTCTTTACATTGATGCATAGTCCTCTTGAGTTTCATGATTTAAAGCTTGCATGATCCCACACAATTATCATATTGTGTTTTCTAAAGAAGTATGATCTCCAATGATGAGGGTTTAATTACAAGTTATGAAAGTTTATGAAAATTAAAGTTAAGATATTTTGAATCCCTCAAGTTAAAGTTAAAGATGGTGATAAGGACAATTCTCACCAACAGATAGTTCCCTTTTGATATGGACAGTTCTCACATATTGGATCTCAAGTTAAGATGAGCTACTATTTATGTAAGATGATGATGAAGCTATGTTTTTAAGTTTATAAATGAATATGATTAGGTATATGTTTTCAAATGTATTCTATGGGAATGACTTAGCGACGAATGGGGCATTGTGGTGGGATTCGGTAAGGAAATCCTAGCATACATGATGAAGCGATGTCCCTATCTCTTCCAATCTACTCAAGCCTAAGGTACTAGGTTCTTCCCATTCCTAATGGTCTTAATTCTTTATCCCTTGAGTTTCACGACATGACATGCATACATTTGCATGAAAATGATTTGAATGACATTTTTACATGAGTTTTAATGACTTTATGATTACAAAATTAAGAATGATGCATTATGTCATTATTTTGAGATGTTTCTAGTTCAAGTCAAGCCATTCAAGCCTTATTCTAGCCCATTCGAGGACAAATATTCTCACAAGGGAGATGATGTAACAACTCAGAATTTTGAAAACCTTGCAACAAGTGATCAAGCGTCATCCGGTAGAATGTATATGTCACTCTCGGTCCCTACATGGTTAGAACATGTAGAAAAGAATATGGGTTAGAACAATAAAATACTAACAATGTGGGCATGCAATGCATATTACAAGTGAAGTATGACCAAGCAACATGTCAAGGGGACAAGTGGTACGAAAGGAGTGCACGTAGCCAAAGAGAAATATAACAATATGCTATGCCATGATGCGTGAGATGCAATCCTATGATCATATATATATACAGCGGGGATGTACCTCAATTGACAAAGACAAAAGGATCTGGACGACCCACTACCCAAACCCGGTAATACTTTTCAAATAGTACCCTAACACCCTTAAACAAGGGGAAACAAAACTGAGTTCCCTATATAGGGAATTAACCCACGGTGGCACATGGTTTTACGGAAAGGAGTATAGAATCTGTGAAAGCCCACCCTGACTCCAATCCCTCGGTGCTAAGCTCCTCCCACGAGAATACGTATAGGTACATGCAACATTTAAATCTGGAAACTTGTACTTACTTTCAAAACATGCATACTTAGTCAAAAATGGAACCATAGTCCAAATCATGTTCATGCTTGAGTCAAAACTTACCAAAACCTTGCAAAACTTGTCATGATCTTATATTGTCAATGCAATAAGAGTATCCCATCTAATATCTTATCATATCAAGCCTTGTAAATATCAAAGTGGTGCAAGCACCCAAAATGCTCATAGAGCCAAAACAGAGAGACTATGTGATCACAAGCCTTTACAAAACTTA
This sequence comes from Solanum aculeatissimum, assembly GCA_038996855.1. Lineage (NCBI taxonomy): Eukaryota > Viridiplantae > Streptophyta > Magnoliopsida > Solanales > Solanaceae > Solanum > Solanum aculeatissimum. The sequence continues at coordinate 16,204 of JBCEWC010012005.1, forward strand.
TCAT
>JBCEWC010012006.1:0-16206 GCA_038996855.1 Solanum aculeatissimum
TTGTGCATACAAAGCCATAATTAACTATAACTACGCAGTCCTAACAACATTACACGACTTCAAATGTCAGGATTACAAGACACCAACTCACCTGTACAATAATAATCGACGCAACGAAGATCTACACCTCTTCAAATGGAGACTCAAATTTATGTACATACAACTTGTATTATTGTTTCCATAAATGGAATCATTACTGCTCTACTACATCAATAATCTAACTTATCATGAAACCCACGTGCAACGCACGTGCCCAGGACTAGTATGTATATATATATATATTTGTCCATACAAAGCCATAATTAACTATAACTACGCAGTCCTAAAAACATTACACGACTTCAAATTTCAGGATTACAAGGCACCAGCTCACCTATGCAATAATAATCGACGCAACGACGATCCACACTACACTTCAAATGGAGATCCAAATTAATGTACATACAACTTGTATTATTGTTTCCATAAATTGAGTCATTATTTTTCTACTACATCAATAATCTAACTTACCATGAAATACACGTGTAACACACGTGCCTAGGACTAGTATTGACAAAAGCCTAAAATATTCAAACTTTTCCAACAAAAGATCATCTACAAAGTGAATCATCATACTTTTTTGTGCTCATTATATCTTTTTTAATAGAGCCCAAAAAGAAAAAAATCAATAGTTCAGTACACAAATCATAGTAGATATAATCAAACTATAATATCAAGTCAAATTTCTATAGAACTTCAAAATCTCACATATCAGAAGTTTATGTCTACTTATTGAGAGGCAAAAAAAGGAGGAGAATTACTTCAATCTTCTGTCGCTCGAGATGAGGGGCTAGGATTTCTTCTTGAAATTGAGCAGTCATGGTTGAGTGAGTGATGAGTAACGATGAGAGGACTTAGGTTCGTGAAGAAGACAATGGTCCTAAAACCCTAATGATAATTTGTCACCTATGACTCATTTCATAGACCCGACCCGACCCGAATAAAATCATATCTGGATTTTTATCCATTTATTTAATTGTTTGATTTGGTTTTTGTTTAAATTAATTTTTAATTAAAGTATCGACAATTCTACTTGTTCATGACTAAACAAAATTTAAAATAATTAAATTGCTCACGTAAACTAACTACATTAAAAATGTTGCACAAATTAAAATTAAAATTTATTATAATAGCTAATAATTAATCAAAGTAAACTAAAAGAAATTGACTTTATTAAAAAAAATTAAAAGATATCAATTTAAATTTTAATATTAATTTGATTAACACCATCTCATTAGTATAATGCTAACACAATCTTCTTGGCGCATCATAAATACAAAAAAAAAAAAAGCATAATTCTTATTCTATAAGAATGGTTGATCTATCATGTCACACTCTGCATAAAAGATTATTAAAAAAGAATGAAACTCATGAAAATAATAATAGTAATTTTTTTTACAAGCTCAATACTTTCGAGAAAGGATGAGCACGACTGAAGTGGCTATATTCATATGAAGATCTGCTAAACGATGTTTATAATAAATCTACTGATTATAAATTATGTCTCGATTCTCTTAGAGCATATTTTCAAAGTTCTTCTAGTGATAAACAAGATTTGATAAGAATCATTCTAAAATTGTTTTTAGCCAAGATCAAAGACATTTATAATCAAACTTGAGATTTAATGAAGCAATCGATGAAGTTCATTCTCAAGCAATGTATTCATATTTGTCAAGAAAAATGTGATTCAGCTATAATTAAATTATAAGTTCAATTAAAATAATTTTAATATGGCAAAAGAAGATGCAAATAATTTCATGACTGGTTAATTAATTATATATGACTAATATAAAATAAACAAATAAAAAATATTGAAAAAATAACTTCCCCTAAACAAAATTTTGCTGGAGGAATAGATAGTAAGTGTTATTGTATTCACAAGTTATCCAATTAGCATAAGGGTGGAAGATTACATTATTAATGCATGATTTTGTTTGTGGTTGTTAACTAGGATTGACAGTTTTTACACGTATTAAATTATGTAATTTTTATTATTTCTATTATGTGTCAATATCTATTATGTCTAAAACATTTTGAGTTTTGAATGTCATCGTTATTGAAATATTTTCATATTATGTTTAAAAAAATATCTAAATACGCAAAATTTTAGATTTAAAATTCTTAAATATTATATTTAAAACTTTTAAATGATTTAAATTTAAATTATTGAATGTTCCTTCAAATTTAAATATGCAATATCTCAAATTTAAAACTCTTATATATTTTAACTGACTATTTTTTATTTCATTAAGCAACAAAATAAATTGAGCGTAGACCCTTTTTCCCAACAAAGAAAGAATTAAGAGGTTGGTATAAGTGATTAAGCATGAAATTCAATGTATGATTTAACTCCAAAACGCTCCACCTACAGTTTCAAAAAAGTCTCATTTGCTTGTGTCATTACCAAATGGCTCTATCGATTTATTTCACATCAACCATCGCTCACTTTACCACCTTCGTCTTTGGACTTATTCTCAGAGGTGCCAAACCTGCCTTCAGCTGCAGGTGCTGATGAAAAACCATCATGTGAAGTCACTTCCAAAAATGAAGGATGGGAAATATTTGATATGCCACAGCAAGCAGCCACAACAGGCATCGAACAGTTCACCCTAGCATCGACACCTGCTTATGGCCATAGTTCTTATGACTTCTTACCTGAAAAGGCACAACAATCGGTCACTGAGTAGTCTTTGGACATGGTTCCAAAGAGAAATGATGGATGGGAAACATTTGATGTTCCTCAGCATGTGGCACTCACTAGAAGTAATAACTTCACCTCCAACAACATTCAATTAAAGGGTGATTCTCAACCGAATTTGAACCAACTTTCTTAGTCATGCAATGGCCATCGCCAGTAGAATCTTCTCCCATGGACCAACTCCACTTCTTGTGAATTAGATTTATCAATGCCTGCTCCATTTCATGGAGGTATGCAGAATGTTAAAGAACTCCAAGTGTAACAAGTGTTGATGTAAGTGTAATCATATTGAGTTTGGGAATTGGCATAAGCAATTTCTGAGTTGAAAATCATCTCTTGACGACTTCTGCTTAACTTAATTTTATTTTTATGTAAAACCCTTTATTTGCGAGGTCAGATAATATTTACTGGTCTTTTGGCAGTTGTGGTCCGTGTGGAATGTCTCTAATGACAACATAGCTCTCAATAGTTTTCCTAGTAGTAAGGAACCATGATGTAGTTGTGGATATCCTATTACTAGTTTTCCATAGAGGTGGCAAATAGGTGGATTGGATCGGATTTGGATGGATTGGATATGAATTGAGCCAAAATGGATTGGATCACAATTCATCCATATAAAAATATGGATTTGGTCAAATATGGTTTGGGTAAAAATGATTTCAACCCATTTAAAATCCCTCTATGTTTTCTTGGCTTTTTGCCAACAAATGTTATTCCTTTCATGACTTCAATTTATCTATTCTTCTTGACAATACAACATTAAAATGGTTCTAACCCATTAAATGACTTGACTTCAATTTATCAGTTCTTCTCAAAAATCAAGTATTAACATCAAAATTTGATAATGGAAATACAAAAACAAAAACAAGACAAAAAATGATTGTTTTCTACTGCATCTTTTCTAAAATAAGTATGACTGCTTTCAATAATCAAGTATGACTGCTTTCTACTGCATCTTTTCTAAAATAAGAAACTAGACAAAAAAAATGTAGCATTTATTCCTCAATTTCCAGTAGTGCAGAAGCCAACAGTGCAACAGCCAGCAGTGTCGCAGGACGCCAAGACCAAATGTCATCTTCCTCTGTTGCACAATAACCAACATTGTCTTCAGTCTTCACTGCCAGTGGCTGCATTGAATTAGTAAGATGAAGTTGAATAGTTGACATAGATTTGAACATCTCATAAAGAGATCCCTCAAGATTGTTCAAACTATGCCCAATTATAGTAATCAGTACTAGTTCATATTACTTCACCAAATGCTTACACATACATATGTTTTGCAACAGAAAGAAAACATTGTCATAGTTTATAACAATCCCAAATCACACTCATTCTTTTTTAAAGAAAATGCAATTAAGACATCCTCAAAAGTAGATTAGCTAAACCAATTTTTCAATGTGTACTACAAACATTCAACAAGGAGGAACCAATTACAATATGTTAAAAAATAGATTTCATTTATTAGGAGCAACATTGTATTTCACACCATCTCAAAAAAAATAATCATGAATTTCCCTTCTTCATGATTATTGCAATAATTTTTGTTCTATAAGTGAGTAGATATCCAATATATCTACACCATTTGTTATCTCCTTTCAACTGTGGATTGAGTAACAGAGATGTTCGTGTATCACAGTATCAGACTATCTCAAGAACACAAATCTAAGTAAGTAGGCTCCAAATACCAGCACACACACTACGATGATGGGCAATCACTTGGCATAAATACATATATTTATCATAATTGACTCTTCTTTACTTCCCAATTTGGAAAAGAACTCCATTATAGCTGACAATTACTTTGAAAAAGAGCAATTTTTCTCAACCAAGAACCAGAAATGGGGTGTGATTCTAAGTTCTAAATAACAATGTTAAGCATTCCAAAGAAAACAAAGATTACCTTTTCCTCTTTTAGTCTTTAGCACAAATATGCACATTGATTATGAACTAGAACACAATTTAAGTTAGTGGGTGTCAAGTACCATTATTCACACTATTATGATGGTCATTTACTTCGTATAAATACATACAACAATAACATACCCAGTGTAATCTCACAAACAAGGTCTCAGGCATGTGGGGTGTACGCAACCTTACTCATGAAAGCAGATAGATAGATTGTTTTCGATAAATCATCAATTACGTAAAATAAACAAATAGTCAAAAAAGCCATACTAAAAAGTAGGATTTTGACAATTAGTTCAAAAAGCAGTCAAAGTTTCACATATAAGTGAGGTTTTTCAGTAAAATAAGTGATATAAATGAGAGCTAACAAAGTAGGTTAACAGATAGAAAAGGGATCTTGGTGTACAGTTGGCAACCTCATTGAACGATGATAATGACGTTTATCAAACAACTAACTATGTCTGTGATTGAATTATCACTAATTACTACTCCGTAGTTTCTGCATTGCTGATGATAAGACAATAAAGGTGGTTGGTTTTGGAGAGTATGCTGATTGCAAGGAGAATAACATAAACACCATCTATTCTCTCTCAGGTTTTTTCTAACAAGAGTATAACATGTCACATATCGGTTGAAGAAAAGGCTATAGTCTTTTATGTGGTTTCTGAAGATCCTCACTCGTGTCAAAAATATTTTTAGTAGATTTCCATAACAATGTTATATTATTTGTTTCAGGACTTCATGTAAGCATTGACTGCAATCTTGAGAATGGAGAAATCAAAACAAGGGGTGAAGCAGAGCTTGACAAAGATGGAAAGTTTGACGTGTCACTTTCTAAGGAGATGATGAAAGATGGAAAGCTGACAGAGGAATGTTATGTACAATTATACAGTGCATCAACTATTGTTACACTTGTTCTTATCCACTCCAATCATCTAATTATCCAGAAAGATAGAATACAAGCTACCCTTCACGGCTACAGCAAAAGCATTCAACCACAACCTTACTGTGACATGAACTTATTCAGGTGCTGCAATTTTAGCCCGTAACTACCAAAAGACTCAAACTTTGAGAAAGATTCACAATATCAAGAAAAGGGTCAAGTTAGTTACTAATAAGAATGATCTAAAATTTTATATGCTGGCAGTATCATAAGCTTAAACTATACCAATCAATGCGAGCCAAGTTTAGCAAGATACAGCTGAAGCTCCACGTAATTTCATCCTCATCAGTGTTTGATCCATCAAATCTAGAAAAATAAGACGTTAAAGATAAAGTAAGGCTATTATAATAAAATAAAACTGCAATATGTAAATAATGACTTTCTTGCTTGTCCGCAAAGCCAATCTATAGCACATAACTTCGCTTCAACATTTGCAGGTAAAATAGAACTTTGGAACTTTCCAATAATGCGACCTCCAATGCTAAAGCTAAATTCTGAAGCTACAGTAATAATAGGTATGCTAAAGACATCTCATGCCATCAATGAGAGTTTTGGACACCTTCCTCAATTTCCTTCCAATATGCAAGGACATCCAAATTTGGATTGGCTTTACGGTCAAGTTTAGGCTCCTCCAAGTACAAATCCAATTTTGTTTTAATTTCATCGGACTCCAACTGACTCTTAAACACATCAAACTCCTCAAGATTATCCCTCATTTCATTGTTACTAGTATCATAAACGTTCTCCCCTAAAAGAGAAATTGTAGTTGAATGTATCAAGTATTCTCTGAATAACAATTGTAAATGATCTACAACTTTTTAAATGTTAGCATCACTAGTCACATGATCTATTTTGGAAAAGCAAAATTTCACAAAATTCAATTTATATTGAGGGTCAAGGACAATGGCAATTGATAAAATCAAACTATATGACCTCCAATATTTTTTAAACTTCCTTAGCATTACTGTAGCCATATCATTCATAACTCGATCACTACCATCATTTGCTTCATTCAGCAACATTTGAATTTTTCATGCATTCGGAAAATGCAAATTTGCAGTTGGATATTTGCTTCTAGAAAACAATGTAGTGATATCATAAAATGGCTTCAAGAATTTAGCAATACTCTCTACCCTTTTCCATTCCTCCTCGGAAAGATTATATTTAAACTCAATATTAAGAAACTTATATTGAATATAAGCTTGTTAGTAAAGGAGAGCACTATCAAGCATCAGGTAAGTGGAATTCCAACGAGTAGTTACATCTTGACGAAGCTTCTTTGAACATGACAACCCATGATTCTTAATGCATTCCACAAACTTTAATATTCTTCTTTCCAAATGTTTAATGTTCTTAACACCTTCTCTTACTTTTTCAATGGCTTCATATGCTTTTTCAAGCCAGCCTTCACTATTAATTTCAAGGTGTGGTTCCCACAATGAACATGAAAGAACTTCCCATTATAAACTAGTGAATGCATTACAGATAAATTCTACTTTAAGTGATCTACCACACTATTATTGCAACTAGCATTATCCAAAGTTAGAATAAAAATCTTCTTTTCTATGCCCCATTCTTAATAAACTCGATAAGTAAAGGACCCAAAACTTCACCGAAGTATGGAGGTGGAACATGATGAAAAATAAGAACTCTTTTTTGAAGATTCTAACTCAAATCGACCTAATGAGCAGTTAAACACATATAACCATTTGACGCTACAGAAGTCCACATGTCTGAAGTGAGACAGATTCTACTAGGAATCATTGCAAGCTCACACTTTAAAAGTTTGTTTTCCTTGTCATATAGTTTCAAAATATCAGCCTTAGCCGTATTTCTTAAAATGGTTTTTACCGTTGCTTTTAAGTATGAATGGATATCTCTGATTCCTTGATGTTCAATAAATTAAAAGGATAATTATGCTCTAAAATAGCAACAAACACTTTCTCACGATAAATTGTTGGATCAATGGGCACATATTCGTGTTCTTGTCTGTTATCCAAGTGTTTCACTATATGACACTTCATATTTGAAGTACCAACAATAGCTACAAATATTTATTACATACCTAAAATTTTGCTTTTAACCTTTCACTGTCACTAGTACAAGGCAATTTTGAAAAAGTGTTCAAAATGATTGAAGTGTTCTTTTAGGTTTGCTTTCTCGAGATAGAAGAGATGATCTTAGAATAAGCCTTAGTAGCCTCCATTTATGTCTCTGTCAATAAAAAAAATCAAATTTAAAATCAATTTCCCCTTCAAATTTGGCACTACTTCAGTATGGAAAAGGGGAAAGAGGAGAATAGCCTAATTATACACATAGATCAAGAAGCTCAAGTACAATACATACCTAAACAATGGAGTCTTCAGTAGAGAGTGAGAGATAGATGTTTTGTGACTTGCGTCTTGCATCTTAAACAATGGAGTTTCTGACTTGCATCTTGTAGTTTTGCTTCGAGAGTTCGGGACTCGGGTCTTCTGCGAATTAGGAATTTAGGATTTAGGCCTTTAAGGATTTTTAGAAGATGATTTGTTTTGGACCTAAGTGGGTACCCATATTTTATTTATTTTGTCCATATTTACCCATATATATATATATATAAGATTTAGAAGTTAGCTGAAGTCCATATTTACCCACTTAAAAATGAGTGATCTAACTTATTTAATATGGATTAAATGGGATGATTTCATTAATGTGGGCTGAAATTTCCACCCCTAGACTAGAGCTACTATTACTGGTGATAGAGGTGAGGCAACTCTCGAGACAGTTGTTGAGGTCCCTATTAGAGGTAGGGGAAGGGGTCGAGGTAGAGGTCGTGCTCGTAGAGTGGCATCAGTGAGAGGACATTCCTGAGGAGTGACACTAGTTAGAGGACAGGTTAGAGGGGCTTCTCCAGAGCCACACATAGAGGCTAGTGGGGACCAGGTTCCTCCAGGGCCTACAACTACGCCCTTGCTTCAAGACACCTTATTAAAGATGATGGGTATGCTTGAGAGCCTCACTCCGGAGGGGGGAGGGGTAGTGTGATAGGCACATAGGGAGTTTCACAAATGAGAGTAGGAGAATAGGCTTTAGGGCAACATTAGGGTAGAGTTCATCATGATCAGTTGGGTCAGCCCACAGTGGTTCTCACACCGGCTATTGGGGCACAGACCACTTCCAAGTGTCACAGACTTAGAAATCTTTCTAAGACTCCCATTGTGGTACTCGTAAATTTCTCATGACTCTTTCACAATTTTATAAATACAAGTAAGCCTATTACTCTTGATCACTAAGGGAACGCTAGATATGAGAAGACTACAGAGCTTTAGAAAGAAGACTTATATTGCTTGGAAGAATGCTTACAACTCTTGATTTTTGGATGGTTTATACAAATGAGTGGCCCCTCTATTTATACTGCTCTGTAGGGGCTTATGTGCAAATAATATTTATTCTACAAGTCTCTCAATATTTACACTTTAGTCCCTCTCTCTAGAATGTTCTACATCTCTAGAGTATTCTAAGACTCTCCATGACTTGACTACTTTATTTAAGATTCTTCTAAGTGTCTTCAAGATTTTTCTACAACTTTCTAGAGTCTTCTAGGGACTTCAAGTCCTATCCATAATGTTCTAGAGTCTTACAGAAACCTCTCCACTCTAGTTTCTTCTTCTTGACTCTAGATTCTTTCTTTTTATTAATGGTCAAGTGGCAGGTCATGATACTCTCCCCCAGATAATGTTGTGATTTCCTCGACACAATACTGTAGTAGGAACTGTCAGTCTCTTTTCAATCTGCCACAGGTCTTCATGGCATCCCCTAGTGGTCTTCTTCGAAGATAGTTGCTTCTAGTGTACGAGGAACATTATTGTGGTTGATTGTTCTTGTTCCCGCTTGGCTTTCTCTGATGGCTTCTCCTTTTATGACTTTTCCTCTTAGCAGACATGGAACATGACATGCCTTTTCATCTTTGAACCCTTTCACAAGCTGTAAGACTGATAGTTGAGCCTGTCCCTTTAACTTGGACACCTTGACTATGGGCACCATGCAGGAACCTCCTTGCTCCATGACCATGAGTTGCGGGAAGTAGGGGTCGATCACCGCGTGGAACCTTTGGAAACATTCCTACCCAATGATTATATCAAAGAGATCTATTGAAGCATCATGAAATTTTGTCTTACCATGCCACTTTCCAAACATTATGTCGACTCCCTGAGCAACTCCGCATACAGGAGTCATTGATGTATTAACCATCTTGAGTTGCATATTACTTGGGCTATATCTCAACCTCAACTTTGTTGTTGCAACCTTGGTCAAGATGTTAACCTCTGCGCTTGTATCAATCATGGCACGAGCGGGTTGCCCATTGATTATGATGTCCACATATTATGTACTATACTCTTTTGGCTTCTCCAGCTACTTTGTGATGGCTTCACATAGCCCAATCACGCCTACCCGCGCTATACCCACTTCTTCCCCTGGTTCTTGTGCCTATTTTTGTGCCTTCTGCTCCTTCCTTCTGGCTATACGGCACCAAGGATTTTTAGTTCACGACAATTTTTATAACTATGCAACCCAACACATATTTAGTACTTAAACTCTTTCTCAGGCTATGCCTTGCTCTCTCGGTTGCTTTGTTGCCCGGACCTCCTATTATCAGGCCTACATATGTCATGATGCTTGGGATATGGCTGCAAACTCTTTTCTTTGCCACCATCTCCCGCACCTTGGTTATGACTACCTTTCGACTCCTCTTCTGGATCACTATCTTGCCTGTCATGCCGAGAGTCTTTCAAAGCCTCTACCTGTGTGATGGCCTCATCAATGGTCCTAACTTATCGGCATTCCAACTTTGTCCTGGCCTAATTTTGTAGTCCGTCCATGAAGTGGAACATCATGTCCTTATCCATAAGGTTGGGGATCTGGAGTGTGAGGGTAGTGAACTCCTTCACGTAGGTCCTTATGCTACTTGTTTGCTTTAGCTCCTTGAACTTTCGCTTCGCTTCCGAGATGACATTGTTCGGGAAGATGGCCTTCTTAAACTCATTCTTAAACTGCTCCCATGTGGAAATGGTTCACAACCCCTTTTCTATTTCTGACTCCTTTCATTTCCACCACAATATGGCCATCTCCATCAGATACAATATAGTTGTGTTGATCTTCATCTCATCGCTCCTTACCTTATTACACTTGAAATAATTTTCCAAGTGCACAGGAAATTTTTCACCTCCACATCATGAATGCCTTTGAACACAGGTGGCTTGGGAACCATGATCTTGGCCTCCTTTTCTCTAGAAATCCCCACACATATCCCATTCGCCACCCCTTCCTCAAATGCCCTCATCTTTGCACCCATGGCCTTTATGGTGACGTTTATGGCCTCCATCTTGCTCAGTGTCTTCATGAACCGACACACTAAGGAAGTGATGGTGTCTCTCAGCTCATATTCCATTATCGTTCCCCCACCTAACTCTTTTTGTATGTTGTCATTATCCTCATAGGTGAACTCCTCCAAGGTTTGAAAGCAGTCATCAAACTGATTCAAGTGTTTGCCCAAGAACTCCATTACTTGTCTGGCAGCATCCACTGTAACAACCCAAATATTTTCAAAATAAATCCTTATGGTTGGCCTTATATGATGAATTACTGGTCATGGTTGAGTTTTGGTAGCCACGGGTTGAGTTTAAGTGGTCGAACGCAAAACGGGTTAGTTGGTGGCATAGAGAGAAAGTTTGGGCAGTGTACTTCAAACTATCATAACTTTTGATGGGGGTAAAATCATATGGTATACTATATATAAAATTAAATTTCTTTGAGTTATCTTCGCAACGCAACTAGTTTCACTCGATTCATATTTTGGATGAGGAAGTTACGGCTAAACAGTGGGACTGCCTCAAATTCGGAAGATGTTGGAGATAGGCTCTGAAAAGTGGCCAAGAACAGGCCCACGGTCTGTGAAACTTGTCACGGTCCGTGAGGGGTGTCTTGGGGTGTTACAGTGAGCTAGGGGTGTCCAGGAACCACCCCATGAGACAAGTCCTAAGCCACGGACCCCTAAACGGTCCGTGTGCACTTGGACAGTCCGTGTACTGTCCCGTCAAGTGGGACAGTGGCTTGGAAAGGCTGTGGCTAGCCTAAATGGCTAAGTAAATGGTCACGGTACAGGGGGATGGCCCTTGCACCCCAAAACGGCCCGTCAAGATTTCCCGTCAAGTGTTCCAGAAAGTCCTCCGAGAGTTCGCGTTGGTAAATTGGCTAAGTACAATTTGATGGGGCACTTGGACGGACCGTGTGACATGTACATGGTGACTATAGCAGCCATGTGACTCTTCTTAGTCTTGAAAAGTTACATTTTATTAATGGTTATTTCGTGATTTAACATTTCCTTAAGCCCCTTTTTGGTATTCTAAGGTCTCCTAAACCCCTAAATGAATCCCCAAACCCTCATTCATCCATTCAAACTCTCCTACACTCACTTTAGAAATTATAAAACTCTCTAGGCCTCCATTTAAGAAAGCTTGAAGAAATTAGGGAAGACAACCTTGACCAAGTTTTACCTTGCAATTAGTTGGTGAAATTAAGGTATGTGGGACTTGATTCAAGGATCCTCTTTCATCCTTTAAGATCCTATGAACCCTAACTCTTTAAATTGGATTTTTAGTTTTCAATTAAGTTATGGGTTCTTCTATTAATGTTGTAGATTAGTGCTGGGAATTGAGTGTTGTAGTTTTAGGTGATTTAAATCATGTTTTAAGCTTGATTTCATGAATGTTCATTGGAACCCTTGATGAATTAAAGTGCATGTCACTTTTATGGTTTAATTAAGTATGGGTAACTTGCATTATGGCTTATTCATGGATTTCTACATATTTTATGATGAAATGTCATTCAAATTGTGAAATAAAGTCTTGATTCCATTACCCATGTTCTTGTATCTTATTCATAATATATGCATGGTTGTTGTTGTTCCTTTGGAACCCATGATTTGAAACTCTTTGTCCTAGGGGACCCATGATGAAACTCCTTGTTCCTATGGAACCCATGTATTGAAAACGCTTTGTCCCTATAGGACCCATGTATTGAAATTATTGTTCCTTTGGAACCCATGATTGAAATATTGACTTGTGATCACATAGTCCCATGGCACTTTGAGCAACTTGGATGCTTGCATCCCTATGTAATGTTTTTGCTTGGTTGACAAGCCCATGTAGATGAGCTACTCTTGTTGTATTGGTATGGAATGATCACGAAGTACTTTTGGAAAACTCTTGATGGCCTAGGGCCTAAGCATGAATATGCTCCATGTATAATGATTTCGTTTTGACTCATGATGCATGATTTGCAAAGGGTGTAAACCTCTCGATTTAATGTTGCATGTATATATGTACGTATTCCCGTGGGATGAGACCAAGCACCGAGGGATTGGGCAAAATTCTTTTCGTTAAACCATGTGGCACCATGGTTTTTGAACTTCCGGGGGTTCCCACGTCATGCCATTCCTTGTCTCAAGGAATCCATGGGTCTACTTGGTAAGTAGACCGGATCGGATAGTAGCTCGTTTGGGTCTTCCATGTTATCGGTTGAGGTGACATCCCCGCTATATATGATCATAGGATTGCATCTCATACATCATGGCATAGTATATTGTTATATTACTCTTTGGCTACATGCATTCCTTTCGTATCACTTGTCCCGCTGTCATGTTTCTTGGTCATGCTATACTTGTCATATGCATCGCATGCCCGCATATTTAGTGCTTAATTGTGCTAACCCATATTCTTGTCTACATGATCTAACTATGTAGGGACCGAGGGTGACATCTACATTCTACCGGATGACTCTTGAGATTGCTATTGAAAACTTGCTAGTGGTGAGCCCTCTTGTTCAAGAGCAATAGCCACCGTCTATCTACCACTTTATTTTCATGCATTTACTTTTTTAACTTGAGGGTGAGCCTCAAACTTATCGAGGTCCCACTCATCTATGTAGAGGCATTGTTGGATAAATCTATACTCTTGTACATTTGGCTTGTATGTTGAACCATTGTTATTTAATATGATATATTTATCTTGTCTCATTATAATATTCTCTTATTATGATATTGACTTGCATGATGGGCATTTTGAATGGCTATGTGCTTATGTGGAAAGTCCCATAATCCCGGTGTGCCCCCATAGTGGAAATCCTATTTCCCCTTGTCCTTAGAGATTATTGCTATGTGATACGTGTAAGCATTCTTGTCCCATTCCCGTCATTGTCCCTATATCTTGAGTCCCAAGTCCCCAACTCCTTAAAACTTACGTGTTATGTGCTTAGCTTCCGCGTTTTCGAACCGATGATGTGTGTAATGATGCTATGATGGCTTGATCGAGGGTCTTTGGGTCCTCCTTTGCCATGTCACATTTAGGCCCCCTATCCGGGTCATGAAAAAGATGGTATTAGAGCCCTAGGTTTGTAATGATCCTCGGAGTCCAACATGTCGCGTCTATTAGAGTCTTGTTCATGGGTGTGATGCACGCCATGTCTATGAACAAGAGGCTATATGACGTTCTAGGAAATTGTCTAACTTCATTTCTTCCTTATGTCATGCCATGAGACCTTGTTAAGACTCTAAACCTTTGTATTTTCGTTCTTTAAGAAAATACCTCCAAGAAGAGCTCCCCTCCCATGTCCGGCTCTGGAAGTTGTGGAAATGGCTCCTCGAGCACCGGTTGAGGAACAGGTGACCCATGCCAAATTTTGCAATGTCATCTCTATGTTGGCATAAGTTGTGACCAACCAAGCTAGGCCCGTCTACCCAGCCCCTATCACTACTCCATCTTCAAGAGTGAGGGACTTCACTCGTATGAACCCTCCGGAGTTCTACAGTTCTAAGGCCGATGAGGATGCTCAAGAGTTTGTGGATGAGCTCACCAAGGTCTTATCTATCATGGGTGTTAGCTCAGAGGAAAAGGAGGAGTTGGCGGCTTACCAACTCAAAGATGTTGTTCAAGTTTTGTATGGGCAATGGCTCATAGAAAGGGTGGCGGATGTGAAAGTTGATTGGGAGGAGTCTAAGACGACCTTTCTTGATAGGTTCTTCCCACTTGAGCTTAGGGAAGCAAAGATGACCGAATTTATCAATCTTCATCAAGGCCAAGGGTCTAATATGAGGTTTGCTAGGGTGCCTCCTCCTGGGGCACAAGTAGGGAATGGTCCTTGGATTCCTCATTGTTATCGTTGTGGACGTAACCATTGGGGTGCTTGTAGAGAAGGCATGGGTGCTTGTTATGGGTGTGGTACCTTGGACCACAAGATTTCAGATTGCCCAAAGAATATGAACAAGGCCCAAATTTCTCCTGGTGGTCAAGTACCACCAAAGGTTCCAGTTGGAGATGTTCCAAGGAACAACCGATTCTATGCTCTTCATGCCCGCCAAGAAGTTGAGGAAGCTCCAGATGTCGTCACGGATATGTTAAAAGTCTTTAATTTTGATGCATATGTTTTACTTGATCAGGGTGCAAATTTATCTTTTGTGACTCCTTTGTTGGCTACTAAGTTTGATTTGTGCCCCGAAAATTTGAGAGAGCCTTATTCCGTGTATACCCCCGTGGGTGAGTCTATTGTGGCCCGGAAAGTTTATAGAGGTTGTCTCGTGTTGGTTTTGCATAAGGTGTTTGTTGGTGATCTTGTTGAACTTGAAATGTATGATTTTGATGTCATACTTGGGATGGATTGGTTGCATGCATCTTATGCTTCTATTAATTGTAGAACTAGGCGGGTTAAGTTTCAAGTACCTAATGAGCCGGTGTTAGAATGGAAAGGTGGAAATTCCATAGTGAAGGGTAGGTTTATTTCCTATCTTAAGGTCTGGGGAATGATTGGGAAAGGGTTTATTTATGACATAGTTTGGGTTAGAGATTTGGAAGGAGAATCCCCTAGACTTGAATCGGTACCGGTGGTGAGAGAGTTTTCCGATGTGTTTCCGGAAGATTTGCCTGGCATCCCTCCTGATAGAAAGGTGGATTTTGGTATAGACCTTCTCCCGGATACTCAACCCATTTTGATTACCCTGTATCGTATGGCTCCGGTGGAGTTAAAAGGGTTGAAGGACCAATTGAAGGATTTGTTGGAAAAGGGGTATATTAGGCCTAACATTTCACCTTGGGGGTGCTCCGGTGTTATTTGTGAGGAAAAAGGATGGGACTCTTCGGATGTGTATTGATTATAGATAATTGAATAAGGTGACCGTGAAGAATAGGTACCCATTACCTAGGATTGATGATTTGTTTGACCAACTTCAAGAGGCTACTCATTTCTCCAAAATAGATCTCCATTCGGGGTATCATCAATTGAAAGTGAGGGAGTGTGATATTCCCAAGATGGCTTTTCGTACCCGGTATGGTCATTTTGAATTTGTGGTGATGTTTTTCGGGTTGACTAATGCTCTGGCGGTGTTTATGGATCTTATAAATTGAGTGTTCAAGCCTTATCTTGACAATTTTGTGGTGGTTTTTATTGATGATATTTTGGTTTACTCCCGTTGTTAGCAAGAGCATATGAAACATTTGAGGTTGCTTCTTCAAACCTTGAGGGAAAAGAAATTGTATGCAAAATTTAGCAAATGTGAGTTTTGGTTGGGTGAAGTTGCCTTTCTTGGTCATGT
>JBCEWC010012007.1:0-16205 GCA_038996855.1 Solanum aculeatissimum
TGAGCCATTCTTGATTAAATTTATTCATTGTATCTTCTTCATAGTCTAATATTTTTTGCCATATATTTCTTCTTAAAGCTTCTATAGGTAATTCCCTAAAGAAAACATCCGAAAATAATTAAAAAGTCCAAAAAAGAAAAAGGTTTAAAAATTGTCTAAAATAAAACTAGGCAAAAACCTTACAAAAAAGAGTTCATCCAAAAAGAAAATAGTGAAAAAAACTTTCAAAAAAAAAAATCTAAAACAAAACAAAAAACTATAAAAAAAAAATAAGGGCAAAAACCGCCAAAAAATATGAAAAAGGTCAAATTTTTCTAATAACAATTTACCTAATATTTAGTAATTAAACAAACAAACACACAAAACATAAGGTTTTACAATCTAATACTAATTTCAATTAGACAATAAAACTAAAACACATATTAGCTATATAAGGAGTAAATCTATATTCACATCAAAGCAACACGCTTGTACACCGATAGGTTCAGAGGTATTTTTTCTCACTTTCATAATATTATATTATTTCGTAATTTATATGTATGTTGATTGATAGTTTGTCTGCACTTTTATTGTCTTCAAAGTTTGTTTGTATGTATGCATGCTTGGAAGGAATATATGTGTTTATTTAAAAATTGAACAAGATTTCAGAATACAACTCTATAGCCTCCACCCAAAGGAACTATAAATGGGTATTTCAATATAAATTATAGTGTTCAAGTATATGATCCAAGTTATTGAAACTACTATGTTTGTTCTCTTGCTAAAAGTCTAAAATAAAAGAAACAAACAGTAAGCAAATATTTTATTATTTGAATTATATTATAATAGAAAATATGAACGTATTAATTAGATTCATATCGAGGTAGATAGGAGATGTACATGAATTTAAAACTCAATATAAACTAAGATATTTTTTCCTTGAACACCATAAGAACATAAAATTATCAACCCAGGTTGTAGTGCAATGGTGAGGTTATTCCTTTCTTAATAAGATACCGGACATCAGATGAGGAAAAAAGGCATATATAGAATCAAAAGTTTCAATTATTTTGTCTATTGTTATTCTCAGATAGAATGAAGTTGATTTGCATCCTGCTATTAAGAATAGAAAAATGACGTATTTATAAACTTAATGATATGAAATAGTAATATTAACATAACTATTTATAGTTGTGTATTCAATTCTATAAGTTATACACATAATAATTTATTTATTTGTTTATCTTTTTTATAATTAATTGACGCGATACCCACTTGCAAAGTACGTAAACTAAACTAGTGTTATATTAAAAGCGTGAAGGCTTTAGAAATTATCACTCCCCAGGAGGGTACCCTTGGACGTTACCGACACTCAGAGACTATTGCTAGTCCCCGAGTGAACCACTTGGCTTCATCACATTCATTCAATCAATAGTTAACACATCAGCGGAAGACTAAAGAAAATAAAAGGTTGATAATCTCAATCATATGGATAGTATGAAAGGAACTAGCTCAAAACAATATCCAATCAAATAAGTCAACTCTAGTCTATGAAACCTCTATCAATTATTTAATGGTGCCAATGAAAGGTCCATGCCTACCTCAAATCAAAAGAAAAGGCAAGTTTAAATTCTAACTCTACAAGCTAGATGAAATAAATAATGTGCATCCTTCGAGATTAGGGTGGACTCCACAATTAGTTGAAAAGTGAGAAAAATTCTCAACGAAGTGCATGTTGATGATCTCTAGTACTTGTCTCTACATCATAAAATGATGAAGTTCAAATGGACGTCAATATGTGGAATGTATGAGTATGTAAAATGGTTGAATGAAACATGCATCAAGGTAGAATATTGTCAACTCAAATAACTCAAATCAATATATAAGGAACTCAATCAGGATGTCAAATGTCTATCAAAGCAAGAATAAAGAATGGACAATGACCAATCAAAACAAATCCAATCCAATTTGAATCCAATTCAATCCGATCAGAATACTATCTATATAGAACCTATATGAGAGTTTCTCTTATCTAAAAACAATCACTTATGAGCCAATGACTGTATAATAATCTTGTTGATGTTGCCACAACCATTCAGTACTTTCTAGGATAAAGAACAAATTGATTCAAAATAGATCGGATCAAATCAAATGAGTCATCTATTCTTTCAGAGACATATCATGAGGAAATATCTGACTTAACAGTTCTAAATCCTCTCCTACGTTTGGTGACATAATTTTTGGGTTTGAGTTGAACTTACTCTCACTCAGTTTGGTACTTGATACTCCTCCCAAGAGTCAATGCTTCTAAGAAAATCTATTCAAATCAACAAATCAGTGAGTCTCTTAATGGACTCCTTCAACTCATCAGCTCTATCAAATTAACCTTTCAGTTATTCAACAAATCAATCCTATCAACCTTTCTAGAGTCAATTAAACAATCATGTAGGAGGATTTTCAATTTAGACCAATCTTTAGAGTTCAAAATTTGATGACTTACAGAACTATCAAGTTCTATCAGCCTATCATCATGCTCACATCAAAATCACAGTCTATATTCTCAAATCAAGGCTCTAGACTCAATCTCTAGGTTCATTCATGTGCCGTGCACCATTCTTTTGCAAAATAGGAACTTGTACGACATCGTGGACAACTCTATTAGAATTTTATAGAAGAGTCTCCACCTAATGTTTTAAGGTGCGTTAGAAAAATATTCTAACCTAAGTCTAAGTCAATCAGAGATCAGGTAAGGGTTGAAGTTACCTTGAAGGGAAGGTGTTAGGCACCCTTCGAGGTCCGCAAATGTGGGTCCCGATCATATCTCGAATTTTATGTAGGGGTTAACGAATAAGGTATCTTATTAAAATAAACAAATAAGTAATTACTCTATCCCAAATAATTAAAATAAACAATAAATAAAAATACTAAGACTAAGCAATTTATTTTCTACTCAGATTAGTTACTCAACTTTTATTTTCAGAAGACCAAATTAAGTTTTGTCATTTTTAGCTCGCTTGGATTATTTAAGCCAAAGGAAAAAAATCAAAATTTTGTCCCATTTAAGCTCGAGTTATTTCACATCATGTCTGAGAGTCCTATATACTTCTACCACTCCTAGGTTGGTTTGTTATTAACTTAAAGACGCACTAAAAAATGAAAAATTCTAACATTTCCTAAAGTGTCTATCATCTCAACTTAAGGTCCAAGAGGAATTGGAACTTTCTAATTTTAGTATATCTAGACTTAAAGAGAATACAGGGCACCCATTAGACTCTGCGTCAAATAAAACATCAAATATGAGCATTTAGCACAAAGGTCTCAAATATGTCTGTCAAACAATTAACATGCATCAAACACAAACAAATAGTGCAAAGGTTTCAAAAAAATTATAATGTGTTCCACAACCATGATTTAAAACTTAGCAAAAGAATTTTTGATTACTTCTTTAAAAGCATTAAAAATATTAATTGAGGAATGATTTAAAAAAATCTAAAGTGGTTTTAAAATGAAGAATGGGGTTTGGAGAAATTTGTATTGATATGATTTGGAAGATCATGTCTAATATTTGGTACTCTATCATTATTAATGGCTCCAGACATGGTTTCTTTCAATCTAGCAGAGGGTTAAAACAAGGTGACCCCTTGTCCCCAGCCCTCTTTATTCTTGATGTTAAGGTCTTGTCAAGACTCATGAACATGGTCTTCCTTAATTCTAATTATCATGGTTTTCATATGGAAAGGAGAGGGTCTCAGATCAATCATCTGAGCTTTGTTGATGACATTATTATTTTCACCTCTGCGGGAAGGCATCCTTGAACCTTGTTATGAAAACACTTGACCAATATGAAAAAAGTATCAAGTCAGATGATAAATAAGGTCAAAAGCCACTTCATGGTCCCTTCTAATGCTTTTAGACCTAGTGTTTCAAGGATCAAGAAGATCACTGATTTTTACCAGAAACAAAGTCCCATTACTTACTTGAGTTGTCCTCTCTACATTGATAGACAAAGGATAGTATACTATTCTGACTTGGTTGCTAAAGTCATTGCTAAAATCGGTGGTTGGCAAACCAAGATAGTGAGTTATGGGGGCAAAGTTATTTTTATCAAAATGTGATTCAGTCCATGCCTATTCACCTTTTGTCAGCCACATCCCCTCCTTACACCACCCTCAAGCAGATACAAACTCTTACTGCTCAATTTTTTTGAGGATGGAGAAGTGATAAAAAAATATATCACTGGGCCTCCCGGAAGAAGTTGAGTTTTCCTTATGACAAGGGTAGGATAGGAGTTAAGATGATAGCTGATGTTGCCAAGTCTTTCCAGTATAAACACTGGTGGAACTTCAGATCTGAGGACTCCTTTTGGGGACAGTTCTTGAAGGCTAAATATTGCTAAAGATCAAATACCATTAGGGAAAAATGGCATTCTAAGGAGTCTATTACTTGGAAAAACATGATGATCAACAAGTACAAGATTGAAGAGCACATCCAATGGCATATCAAAATTTGGTTCATGCAAGTTCTCGTGGGATAATTGGTTGGGCATTGGCCCCTATATACATTCATGACTAATGAGTGTAATACCAATATTGCAACTGTCTTTTCTTTCCTTACTAATGGTAAATGGGATCAGGATAAGATCCATAAAGCTGCCCCTACTAACTTGATCTCCACTATCTTGGAGTTTCAAGTGGAATATAATCCTGACTCTTCTGACTTGCCTCTGTGGAAACCTAATAGCAATGGAAAGTTAACTTGCACCTCAGCTTTGGACATTATCAGGAATAAGAGGAGTAAAACTCTCATGAACTCCCTTCTGTGGCACATAAATATTCCTTCCTCCTATGGAGGGTATTGAGAAATAAACTCTTTAATAATTATAATATTGTTAACTTTGGCCATAGCCCTACTCAATGTATTTGTGCCAGGCTACTGGCCAAGATAACATCAACCATATTTTTCTGGTTGGTAATCTGGCAAGGCAAGTGTTACCCCTCTTAGAAATCTTTTAACTATATAGTGGACTCATAAATCCAAAAATGATGCTCATAGACTCATTTTGCCGTCCACACCTATTATATATGTTGGACCTCTGGAAAAAAATAAATGTGTTGTCAAGTATGGGGGGAAAACTCTAGCTTGAATAGGGTTAAATACCTCATACATAGAGATACATATCTTATGTTATGCTCTGTTTTTCCTCAAATCACTTGGCCTGCTTCTTGGTGTAGCTTGATACAAGCCGTGAAAGCTTGTTACCGTGAGATCAAAATGACTATGATCTCCTTGAACATGGCCCTAACTTGAGTGATCAAGTTAAACATTGATGGCAGTACAATTGGTAACCCTGGAATCATGGGAATAGGTGGCATCATTAGGGATTCTCAAGGTGATTTTATATTTGTTTTCACTTCTACTCTGGGTGTAGGTACTAACAATCAAGCTGAGATGGAAGCAACACTCAGAGGGTTGTCCTCGTACATACAGTTGGGATATACAAGAATCATATTAGAAATAGATCTGAGCTGGTGGTGAAGTGGATCAATCAGAATGGCAACCCCCCTTGGCAGATGAAAGCAACCCTAATCAAGATATTTAACCTTCTTAGCAAACTTCAAGAATTCAAGTGCATACATACCTTTAGAGAAGCCAATGGTGTTGCTGATTCCCTAGGCAAATATAGCCACTCTGTCAATGCTTCCCAGGATTTCTATTCAAGACAACAACTTTCAAACAATATAAAAGCAATCCTACAATTAGACAAGCTCCATATTCCAAATTTTAGGAGAAGGAAATTGAAAAGAATTAAGAAACCTACCTAGGCTAGCATTATTCATTTGTAAAGGAAGAGCCTCCCTAATTTATGCATTCTTAGCTTGTTTGTAATAAGAGGAGTCCTCTGTTAGGGAATAATTAAGCTTCTTCTCTTTTATGGTAACCATCTATCCAATTGCATGTATGATAGTCTGAGAACCAACATAAGTGGAGGTAAGATTTATGTCCCCCTCCTTGTATCTTTAATTTGATGAATAATAAGGCCTAGGGAAGCTCTGCCCTTGGAAAAAAAAGGTATTTGAACTTATATGATATGTGAAAATCAAGGAAATCCTATAAGCATAATTTCGAAACAATGCTCAAGATGTTTTTTAAAAAAATCCTTTTTAGTAATTAACATGCATGTTATTGTTATTTTTTTTTAACTTAGTTAAAATTCTCAATTACCTTTTTGAAAACTAACATAATTTTAAAAATTTATAAAGGTTAAATTCTTGTTTGAATTACAATCTAATAATATTAATAATAATAATAATAATAATAATAATAATAATAATAATAATAATAATTAATAAATAAATAATTTAAAGATATTTAAACTATATTAAAAATTCGACCAAGTCCTATAAACATGGTTTTTATATGAAGAACACGTTTTAAAAAAAATTTATTCATTTGTTTACATAGAAATAAAAGCACGATTACGAAGTATAAAAGCATATTAAAAGTTGATTCAAATTATATAGGCATGAGTATAAATGAAATCGTATAGACATGATTTCAAACATGATATGCCAAGATATGAAATCCTAGCCAAGAAAATTATTCCTATGGACATTATTTTCTAGATATTAAAAATCTCCTTAACAAATCTAAATACAAATGCATATTGAAAATAAATCTAACAAATCGTGAGAAAGGTTGTTTAAAAAGTATGAATCCAATAATAAAATAAAAAAGGGTTTTTTAAAACAATTTATCTACTCACAAAATCTGTGATGAATAATTACAAAACCATATTAACAGTTACATTACCAACTTATGCCATTTTTTTAATTAACATGTAAATATTCATAAACTTTTCAATTACAATTAACAATTAATCTAAATGTAATCAACATAGCAAAAAAATATAATCAAACAAGTAATTCCTATAGACAAGTTTTCTAATACACACATGAATGATGATGATGAAATAATTAAAAGAAATAACAGGTAGCGTGTATATCTCCATCCGTAAATCAATAGCAGCCCCATATTTTATTATAGGGTGTCTACCATTGTTACGAATCGAAAGTAAATTCTGAAAACTAAGAAAATACAAAATATTGAATTGTAAATAATGTCATCCAAATCCCATCCCACGTGAACTCTTCAATGACTCGAATGGACTAAAGATCCGGCTAACAAAAGCGCTACAAGAAATGTGAGATGAATACAACAAAAAGAAAAATAAGGCAAACTTGTGCATGGTTACAATTAAAGTAACATAGCTAAGAAGAAGTAAATTCGAGAATCGACGATATCACAATAATCCAAATAACAAATTTAAAATCCAATATCCTGACACATTAAGATCACAAGAATCTCAAAGATTTTGTGCAGTGCTTGTGTCGTGACGAGAATAAAGACAAGGCAAGAGGGCGGCAACTATTATTTTTAGAGAGAAGAAGCTTAAAGGGACTTTTCTGGTGATAAGTTCAAAGAGAGGAAGAGCACTAGGGGTATTTTCAGTCGCTTGTCTCATGTCCTTAAAGGAGAATGCTCCTTATATAACAAAGAGGGGCTTGCAAGTAATCAATCAGAGGCAAATCAACAGAAGATCTTTCCTTAATCAACAAAATGAATCAAGATAGATATAAAAAAAAACAAGCTAAATTTACCATAACTAAATGCTAAGGCCATCACATTCAAATCAAACTACAAGAATCTTTCCCTAAAGTTCAATAATTTTATCAATTAGAAGTCAAAATAACCATAAATAGACTAATATTACCATTATGACAACTACTCAAAGGAGAGAAATGAGGGAACTAATTAAAGTTACCATATGTAATAATTTCATAATCAAATTGGAAAGGAAAGCAGTCAATCACAAGGTAATATATGCTAAACTAAATCCAAAATTTACAAGAATTAAGCAGCTAACAAGGATGTCATAATTAAAAAAATGAATTGGTCGAGAATCAAAAGATATTTTGACTTTCAAATGATTTTGAAAATAGTACACATGCATAGAATTATAATTAGCATAAAAAGGTTGACCAAGATCATATTAATCAAGGGAAAACAGGAGGTTGTCACAAGATTTCTTTTTTTGGTTAAAAAAATCATTCTTGCAAGAATGCAATGCCAAGCTACCATAATCAACAAGTAGGCATTGCCAATAATCAATTTTAACAACGATGAGAAGAATTCAAAGCTAGACGAGTGTTAGAAACTTTTGACAGTGATGACATGTATTCAAATAAACATCTTATGATTACAATATTGATAATTCAATTAAACATCCAATATACCAAGTTTATGAAAAAAAAAAAGAGATATTCATGTATGTTAATCCAAACAATTACAAGAAAATAGTTGTCCATGAGTAATAAAATTTTGAAATGGGACAGAGGGTACCGTAGACAAATCTTAAAATGCTCTATCAAAAATACTCTAACACTGAGGTACTAATCAATCGAGTCATCAAAATATCATTTCCGGAGAGAAGATGGAATCACACAGGTTGTTGCATGGTGGGTCTGGCAGGGGGTTTCCCGATGGACAGAGGGGTTTTCGGTATGACAAGAGAGGGCAGGGGTTGTCAGTGTCGCTACTTTTTTCGATACGGGAAGAGAGGGAAAGGGTTGTCGTTGTCGCTATTTTCCAGTGAGAAAGGGGTCCGCCGGCAGGCTGTCTCACGACAGTGGTGACGATTCACCAGAGAGAAGAGGGGGTGGATTTTGCCAAAGAAAGAGACGAAGATGAGAGGGATAGGGGTGGCGTCACCTCTGATGTTGTGAGGAGGAAGACGAAAAATGAGTTTTGAGATTTTTGTATGTCAATTGAGAAAATAGGAAATAATAAAGGTTTTAATTTAGACAGTCAAATTAGAAAGGATCGATGGTTGAGATTGAAGCTTAGAAATTGGGTTAGATTCGGATTGGAAAAATGGATATCCAAATTAAATTAAATTAAATTTGGTTTGGAAATTTAAAATTGGCCATAAATTGATTCAATTAGGCTAAAATTGAAAGAAATTGAAAAGGATTTGACTAGAATTGAGATAAATTGGATTGAAAGGGGTAATGAACCTTCGGGACATTTCTATGGTTTCACAATAAATTGGTTGAATTGAGCATGTACCTCGAACTATTGGTGATTTGTTGAGACTGTTGGGATGGCTTTTGGCTGGGTTATTTG
The DNA here is from genome assembly GCA_038996855.1 of Solanum aculeatissimum. NCBI lineage: Eukaryota > Viridiplantae > Streptophyta > Magnoliopsida > Solanales > Solanaceae > Solanum > Solanum aculeatissimum. The sequence continues at coordinate 9,163 of JBCEWC010012007.1, forward strand.
GGAGTTATATGAATTTTCAATTTAACTGGAAAGTTATACCTGCAAAATAAGTTTTCAGGAAAGTCCTAGTAAATAGACTTAAAGCTGAATTCTGACAATTTTGTTAGCTCCAGAATGATCGAATCAGGCTAGGGGCATGTCCGGTACAATTATATCATGGATTGCAAATTTGACTACCAGAACTAGTTAATAGTTGACCTAGTTAATGCTCTCAAGAATTGTTCCCCAAATGATAATTTTAATAGCATGGTTAGCTCTAGAACAACGATTTTTATTTAGGACGATCCCTCGTTTGATACCAGAGACTTACGGATGCGACTTGACCTTCGAGGGCTTTTCATTGGAAGTTACACATAAGGAAGTAGGATCCACATTAGATCATAGAAGGCTCCATTAGAAATTTTGACTCCACCGTTGGATCTAGAACATCAAAAACCATATGATTACATAGTTTGTTTGCAAAAATCGTAGTCTGAATGAGCTCAGAACAACGAAAAAAGAGATTGGAAGGTTGCTGAATGGGGGAGGCGATGTGGCCAATTCTGAGACTGCCACATGGTGCGGACAGACATTTCCACATTGTAGAGGATGGTCAGCCATGCATGACTATATATATAAGGTGGGTTTTAAGAAAGGATATGTATAACCAATCAACTTCATCCATCCATAACTTTGGCATTTTATATCCTATTTGAGTGATTCAAAAAGCTAAGTAGTACAAATTTTTGAAAGGAACGTCTTGGTGAAGTTGGTTTCAGGATTCAGTGCATAATTTGAGATAATTTTTTTATTTTAGCTGTTGTTATTCTATGAATTTGTGAAAAATTTACATATTGATTTCGTAACTGATTCTCAACAGAATTGAATGAAGTTTGGATTTAAATTGGTCTACGTTCCGAGGGGAACACTGTGATATATTGGGTGTTCGCTGATTTTTTGTAATTTTTGAGTATTTTGACCGAGAAAGTTTTGAAAAGAATGTTTTCCCAGTAAAGTTTTTAACGTCATTTTTGGGCCTTTTCTTGGTCTTCTACAGTTTGATTTGGATTGGTTGTAGAATCGAGGTGATATGGGGAACTTTTTTCTTGATTCTGTTTGAAATTTCAGGTACAGATCCTAGTTTTCCTATTTAGGCACCTTTGTCCTAATTTTGCCCATTTTTCAAGATTTTACAACCAATGTAACCGTATTGCCCTTGTGAACTATATTTTTAATAGTTAAGAAGCATCGAAAAGCTATTTGGAAGGGAAAAACTTGACTGGATTGACTCAGAGCAAGGGGCTTCGGATTCTAGGTAGGCTAGACTTTTTCTAAACCTTAGACTGGGTTCAACTGCTTACATATTTGAGTTACAATGTGTATAAATGTATTGTGAGTGGGTTGAGCTGTGGGATTTATGTTGTATATAGTTGGTTGTGAATATGTATGTGTTATATATGGTGATCTGGACTACAATTATTGTATTAAGGGTTGTGTTAGTTATAGCTGCTACACTATTTAAGTTCTTACACTCTTTGGCTACGAGAGGGCCCGAATGGGGCTGGTTGGATTGCGAACATATGACAGGTATGTATACTGAGCTTGACTCTTGCTTGTATTTTTGTGTGGTTTGAGACTACAAAAATATACTAGTTATTGAGGATGACTTGTGATTACATGCTACCTTGTGCATTGAATCTAGTATCTAAAGCTAGTTGGTATATATATGCATGATGTGACTGGCATTATCTATATCTGTTCTGAGTACTTATGGTAGAATTTCTTATGACTTATATAATCCTGTATACCGTTGTTATCTGTTATGGACTTATGCCACTGGCTAGTGACGGGAGAAATACCTCATATTCTGGGGATGGTTATAGTTGCTTTCTTAGGGGAGTTTTGCAATCTACAATATGAGAGGTATTGCTACTAAGCCATTGGTAGGTTTGAGATGAGGATTTGACCCTGTTAACGAGGGGCAAGTTTTATCCTATGGGTTTCCTGGGATTATCTATGATGAGATACTAGCAGTATGGGTTAGTTCTGGGTATGGCATCCTATTTAGTGAGGGGTACATTTTTAGTGGGACGACACATAATTGCCTTGGGCGATGTCCTTGATAGTTGTTGGGTTGCGATATGATTTTGGGTAGATGACATCCCTTCAATTGTCTAGACTCTTGGGCCTTAGTCTAAGTTATACTGATATTGCCCTATGAGTTGCTTTACAGAGAGATAGGGTCTGGTAAGTCTTGGATATGAACTAGTGCCATGGGATAGGCATGTTTTCTGACTTGACTAGTACTAGTGTGAATGTGTATATCTTGTTCCTATTGATATATGATGACCAGAAGATTGCGTATTGATTATATGTCGCACTATGACCTGATTTTTGTATAGATATGACTCTGTTGGATTGATTGTCCTGGATTTTTCTAATTTACCGTAATTGACTATGTTTACTCTAGGAGCTTGTGATTGACAAGGTTAAGGTATACTTGACCTTGTTGGGAATTACTCTATAGTGATTTGTGATACATATACACTCTGATGTACTGCTAATAGTTGTTGTGCAGTGGTTCTATCCATCTGATGTTTGGTTATCTGTCTTTATCTAAGTAAGATGGTGGATTATGCAGTTCCATGGGGATGATTCTATGGAGAGAGGTGGTATGATTGGGGAATCCAAATCCAGATAGACTAGTTAAAGATTAGCTGAGACTATGCTCTAAGACCTAGATGATGCACCCTGTAGTTTAAGTCTCTGATGGCCACATACGAATGTTTGAGATTGCGGGGTGATGCGCCCCGTGTTCCTATTCTTCAGTGGTTATGTCCAAATATCTGAGACTGAGATAGCAATTTTAAAGAGGTCAGAGTATCTCCCGTTACATGGGCTCTAGGGCAGCGTTGACTATATTTTTTGGGCTAGGCCCCATTGATTTATTTTTTGGGTTAAGGACCCCCCTAATTCCACTTTAAAGGCGAGGCCCCGTGATTTACATTCTGAGATGAGACATACATGTGATGCGATAGGGAGATTAACTAAGACTATGCTCCAGGATCTAGATGATGTACCCTGTAGTTCAAGTCTCCAGTGGCCATGTTCGAGTGTTTGAGATCCCAGGTAACATGCCCCGTGTTCTCATTTTCCAATGGTCACGTCCAAGTGCTTTTGACTGGGGTGCCAATTCTAAATGGATCTGAGCATTTGTTTTTACCTTGGGTATGGGGAACCGTTAAATACACTTTTGAGGCTAGGCCCCGTTGATTGATATTTTGGGTCGAGGACCCTGCTGATTTCCACTTTGGGGGAGAGGTCTTGTGATTTAAATTCTTAGATAAGACACACTTGTTATGAGAGTGGTATTCTTTTTCTCGTAGGAGATACATCCCACCATTCTACATGTATATTTTGATTGGGTACCACGTGCCGGTACTGGGTTGAGGACCTAGTTGTTATGTGATTGATTACCCATGGATCCATACACGTATTCATACTTATATTATATTTGTGTGTACCTTCTAGGTTTATAGGGGCCCAAGGGGTATTCAAACATAGATATTAGGGCTTAACACCCACGTATAGTGGACCCTTGTTCTGATAATGTGGAGAACTGAGCTCTTTGATGGTTCTTTGAGATTCTATGATGGTTCTAAGAGATTTTGTGATTGTCTATCAATTCTATATTATGTGCGGGTTTACCTCCTAGGCTTATGGGGGTTCGGGTGGCGTACATGCATAGTTACTAGGGCCTTGCACCCGCGTACAACACTATGCCTCAGTTGGGGATAGTTGTGATATGAGCCTTCATAGTTTGTATCAGTCGATATTGATGTACATCACTTGGGTTGGGTCAGTTTATCATCATTCTTTATTTTGGTTGGTTCAGTTATGGTTTGAGGGTTCCCAAACAAGCCTATGCCTTAATCTGAGTTTGTTTTTCTATACTATTATAGTTTCTATATATTTTAGCTTCTTATATGTTCACTATTTCACTCGGTCGGCTGATGATACCTATTGGGTGCCTTTTCCTGGTACTCACCCCCTACATTTTTGCATCTTCTTATGGTACAAGTTTAGGTGCGGGCCGTGATTGTTGAGTTGGGGATTCGAGCATGCAGGAGACTTCTTTTGGTGAGCATCGACAAGTCTTGATTTGTCACAGTATCCTTCTTTTGATGGTTGCCTTTTACTTTCAAACTTTTGGCCTTGTATAATATTGTTATGTGTTTGTAGGGGCACTTTGGATTTATATATTATTATAATTATTGATTCATGTATGATTATATCCTTGTATCTATTATAGCTCTATATAGTTGACTTCCAAGTTCTGGATAGGTTTTGATGTTTATATTACTTTTGTGTTATATTGACTTGATTAGAGAGCTAGGACAGTCGTCCTGGGGTTGGGATTTTGGCTTTCCTGTAGGTGGAATCCAATAGGAACCATCATGATCGGGACTGGATCATTACAAGGTGGTATCAGAGCCTAAGGTTCACTGGTCTAAGCTATATAGAGCTACCATCTAGTTGAGTCTCGTGGATGAGTGTGGAGACGTTTGTGGCTTGTCTCAGGAGGATATGGGATGTTTAGAAAATTTCTTGTGTTATTGATTTTTGTCGAGCGACATTGTTAATGATCCTTTGTCTTTTGAGAATTCAGTTTCATTCGTTGCTTCGCATGGATGCCACGGAGAGGTTAGACTCTAGATAGGGGTTGTGTATTCAATTAAAAGGAACTTCAAGGAGGACTGTTGTGTCATCAGTTCTAGAAAGGGAGCAGCCCAAGAGCCCATTGATAATAGGCTTGATGGCCTCGAGTTGTGATAGCCGAATCAAAAGCCTGCAGACATTGATATTGTAGGATCCTCAGAGATAGGCTTCGTGATCGGTTATTTGGTTGGAGATGACTATGTATTATACTATGTGAGATGTTGAGACTGGGACTCTATAATGCGTATATCCATATGTCAACTACTGGTTAAATGATATGTGATCTGTGAGCACTCTAGATAAAGATTTTAAAGGCGAGATAAGTTTTATCTATGGTAATATTAAGCAATGGTGCTCTCGGTATACCCGTGTTCAGTTATTTAACTGTTGGTTTGATCGGTTAGGTTCCTGCTATTGATGAGTATGTTACACATGGTGGGATTCTGAGTAAATGTCGCCTATGTTACCATGTACCCTATTGATGGCTTAAGGTAATCCAAAACCCTGTGATTTACTCATATGACCTTTTTGATACTCCATTATAGGAGTGGGTAGCCTAATGCTGGTGTACATCATGTTTGAGAGGTCGGCTGATAATTATACTCCTGGATACACCATTAGCCGTTATGGTTATGATTCTGTTGATATGTGATTCTCCTAATTCTTGGGTGACTAGATTGTGAGATAAATGTTATGCTTGGGGGCTTAGTTAGATTGTCTACTGTTGGATGGATATTATTGTGTTATTAGTTGAGTTGCAGACCACTCTGCCCTAGGGACTTGTTATGACAGTTAGTCGACTAGGATTGTGTTGTACAGATTCTGACTATGTTTGCCATTGGGAATATTGATTCTTTTATTGGCTCTTTGGGTACTTGGGTTATGGTTATGTGGTGTTAGTTACATTGCTTGGTTTCTCGCTTGCTTGAGTATGGGTTCCGAGCACTTTGTATCATGGGTCAGGTTTTGATGTGATGGAAGGTCAATTTTATTAGTGGGGAATTTGATATGGTGATTCCTCAGGATAGTGATACGTGGGTCGAGCGATGTTGTCATATGGCCTTGGGTTTTATATTGCCTTGGGGGCAAATTGACTTTCTCTTATTATACGGTTATCGATGTTGAGTTGATGTATTCTGAATGAGATACGTGTACTCTGGTATGATTTTAGTGAGTTAGATTATTGTCTGATAATGTAACATTTGGTAGAGGACATTCTAGAGGTTGTACCACAATCTTTTGTGGCCATTGCGAGTGGTTGATTGCAGTTGCTGAATATACTATAGTGTTGTATAGCAAGGATTTGGTGACTTATAAGCACCGGTAGCTACTGTCATGGTTCTTGCCAGGGTTGATTGTTAAATGCTACAGAATGGGGGCTGAATGATAATAACTATTGAGGACCATGTTTGAGAAGTGATATACAGGTGTTGAGGTGCGAAGGGAAACATAGAGAGATTTTTTAGTAGGTGGTGTAACAACCCAAAAATTTTTGAAATCTACTTATGGTTGGCATTCTATGATGTACTACAAGTCATGGTTGAGTTTTGGTAGACACGGGTTGAGTTTAAGTGGCCGAATGCAAATTGGGCTAGTTAGTGGCCTAGAGGGACAGTTTCAGCAATGTACTTCAAACAGTCATAACCTTTGTTGTAGGAAGAACCATGTGAGCTACTACATATAAAATTGAAGCTCTTTAAGTAAGTTTTGCAACACAACTGGGTTCACTTAATTTGGAGTTCGAATGAGGGAGATATGGTCCAAACAGTAAGACTGCCTGAAATTCGGAAGACACTGGAGATAGGCTCAGGAAAATGGCCAAGGACAGCGACACGGACCTTGATACATTGTGCGGTCGGTCTACGGAGTCTTCAAGTGGTCCAGTAAGCTAGGTATGGCCTGGAACAACCCCTAAGATAAGTGTAAGTCAATGAGACCTTGGACGGCTCGTTTGAGCATAAACGGTCCGTGTACTGCGCCGTGAAGTGGGGAAGTAGCTTGGCCAAGCCAAGGCTGGTTTTGAGGGGCTATGTATAGGCTGATGGGACCCCCGCACGGACAGTCACACCTCAGATAGTCCTTCAAGTGGCTCGTGAAGTGTAATAGAAAGTCCTCCGAGAGTTTGCGCTGAAGAATTGTCCAAGTGTGGTGAGACGGAGGGGCACACGGCTCGTTGACCAGAAAACGGGCACTGTAGCTGCCGTTTGACACTGCTTAGTTCTGGAAAGTTACGTTTTATTAATGGTATTTTCATGATTTAACTTTTCTCTAAGCCCTTTTTTGGTCCCCTAAGGTCTCCTAAACCCCTAAAACATTCCCCAAACCCTCATTCATCCATTCAAACT
>JBCEWC010012008.1:0-16204 GCA_038996855.1 Solanum aculeatissimum
AAATTTCAACTTATTTCTTCTCAACTACTCCACCTCTCGTAGAGGTGAGCCGTGATCCATTTTAAATTTGTAAATGCGTGTGGCATTTGATTCACAATTCTTGCATGCGACTAATCTTTTGTACTTCTTGCTCACAAATAGAGGCACATGAATCAAGGCGAGATAATGATAGATTTTTTCACAAAATTTCTCTTTTGATATCATTATCTTCTCCCCCTAATTTTGGAAAAAGTGTCTCATCAAATTGACAATCTGCAAATCGAGCGGTGGACATATCTCTAGTTAATGGTTCAAGATAACAAATAATGAAGGGTGATTCAAATCTAACATATATTCCTAATCTTCTTTGGGATCCCATTTTTGTGCAATGTGGTGGTGCCACAAGCATATATACAACACACCCAAAATTTCTTAGATGCGATATATTAGGTTCTTGACCCAAAACCAATTGCAATGGAGAATGCTTATGATAATTTATCAGTCTGAGATAAATAAGTGTTGCAGCATGCAAAATTGTATGACCCCATACAGAAGTGGACAATCTAGTTTTCATAAGCAATGGTCTTGCTATCAATTACAAGCGTTTAATTAATGACTCGGCAAGACCATTTTGAGTATGAACATGAGCAACAGGATGTTCAACTCTTATCCCAATGGATAAAAATAGTCATTAAATGCTTGGGATGAAAACTATGCAACATTATCAAGGCAAAATGACTTAATCTTATTATTAGGAAATTGTGCCCATAATCGTATTATTTGTGCCAATAATTTTACAAATATCAAATTACGAGATTACAATAGGCACACATGAGACCATCTAGATGAAATATCTATTAGGACCATAAAATATCTAAACATCCCACTAGGTGGGTGAATAGGTCCACAAATATCTCCATGTGTGCGTTCCAAAAATGCAGGGGACTCAATCCCAACTTTTGTTGGTAATGGTCTCACAATCAACTTGCTTTGATAACAAGCAGTACAAGAAAATTCACCATTTAAAAGAATCTTTAGGTTCTTCAATGGATGTCCATTTGAATTTTCTTTAATTCAAATCATTATCAAAAGTTCTCATTCTTCATGAATGAAACACGACCACCTTAGCATATCAATTTATGATAGCTTAGTACCTCATTCCATGTTCACGTGCATTATTCAATCACTTGTCTTGTTTCAGACATTATGCACTACTATAACATTCACTTTAAGGAATGGAGCATTTTAATGGAATATATTTTATATTTTTTTTACCAAAAACATATTATTTTTCTTTAGTCATCATTATATCATTTATTTGGTGCATTGGGACTTGAACCTAACGTCTTACCCATAGACCTTTTTGGTGATACCAAGATATTCAAGATTCTGAGCACAATAGAATTGTACTCATGAATAGACTTAAAAGTCTTCTAGCCTCAGATGCATCCAATCATATTGTAATTTTGGATGTATGATCATCTTCAAGTGATCCTATCTTTCTTTTCGGCTTTTCCACACAACTAGTGGATCCTTGACTATGAGATATTCAATTTTTAAAATTTCATCAAGATAATGATGCGAGAATATCATAATTTTAGCACAATCTTGTTTTGATGCTTTATTTTCATTCTTAATGGTGTCTCCAAGACACCAAGCATCCAACACCCATGAAGGGTAGTCTTGTCCAAACTATGAAGGGCAACGAACTCAAGTTTCATAAGGTTAGTCATATCAATAAAGAATAAATAAATAAATATAAATAATACCTTAGCCTTGAAACTTAACTTTTATTCTTTAAGACGGTAGAGTCTCGTGCTGATAAGGTGTTATAAAATTATAAAGTAAAAGAATAAGAAAGTAGAGAGAAGATTTCTTATTGCTTTTGAAGAATAATCAGTTGTATTTAGATGTATTTTACAATGAAGGAAACCCTTATATTTATAAGGAAAAAAACCTTATTTTATAAGGAAAAAATTGATTTGGTTTCCAAGTTAGAAACTGACTTGGTATTCAAATAGGATTCTTAACTATTAAAGTTCACTACAAATTAAATATATTTATAACAAAACAATATTTTTAAGGACCTTCACACATTTAATATGGTATAGGTAGATTATATTTTAAAATTTTAAATTTTATTATTAGCATTTTTTAAAATTACATAACAATAATGATAACATCATAGAAAAATAATTATTTTTTATTAATTTATAAAAATAAACAAGTAAAAATAGAATTTTTTTATTTTTGATATAAGATCTAAATAAAAGATAATATTTATTTACTTTATTAATTATTATTAGTGAATATGAATTGATTTCTTGATTTATCGACACTGGGTTCTTTCATACTTGTCTTGATTTATCGAGTTAGATTATTGATATATTCTATTGATAGTTCTTACTTGAGTATTCTTTCGCTATTTATGAGCATGATGTGATAATGAGGCCAGATGGTTCCCTTGGGGAATCAACAATGGTTCTTCATGTGCCAGCCCCGTCAAGGATACCCTCTCGGGGTGTGACAAATTCTATATGAAAGCACAGAATTCAAGTATCCTAGGAAGTCAATGAAGTCATGTCTAGTAGAGTCTTATTTATGGGTGTGTTGTGCACTATACTTTATAAGTAGGAGGCTATAGGACATTTAGAATGGTTACACTTCTTTTGTATTCTGAGTTCGTGCGATAGAGTTTAACTATATTAAAATACCTATTTAATTTGTGCATTACATATTTACAGATCATGCCTCTTAAGCATCACGCCATCCAACGAGATGCCTCAACCCCTAATACTAAGAATCCCCCACCAGAGGCTCCTATTCAGACAGGGAAAAGAGGGGGGTCGACCTGCCAGAGCTACTAGGGTTCCATAGACACCTACTGCTCAGCCAGTGCTCACTTTAGAAGCAAATTTTAGGGGAGCCATTACTATGCTTACCCAACTAGAAGCCTCCTAGAGTGGTAATCAGAGCTCATAAGCTCCTAATTCTAGCTCCCAAGAGCCGACTGCTGCAACTAGGCTTAGGTATTTCTTGAGGATGAACTCACCGATCTTCACAAGGTCGAAGGTTGAGGAAGACCTATAGAACTTCATTGATGAAATGTGGAAGGTCTTGAAAGCTATGCATGCAATTGAGATTGAAGGAGTTGAACTTGTCTCCTATTAGCTTAAAGATGTGGAAAATGTTTGGTATAACCAATGGAAAGAGGGTTGGGGCAAGGATGTTGAGCCAGTCGAGTATAGTAAGTTCGAAACTGCTTTCCTTGATCACTTCTTTCATCAGGAGTTGAGGGAGGCACAGATTGAAGAGTTCATGAACTTGAAGTAAGAGGGGTTGACTGTCAAAGACTATAGCCTCAAGTTCATTAAGCTATCTAGGTATGCTCCAGAGATGATCCAGGAATGAGGGCCAGAATGAGAAAGTTCGTATCTAGCTTGAGTAAACATGTGAAAAAGGAGTGCAAAGTGACACTGTTGATTCCGAACATAGATATCTATAGGCTTATGATTTATGCACAATAATTGGAAAAGGATAAGAAGAGGGGCGGGGAGGAACATTTGAGTAAGAAAGCCAAGTTAGCAGGGCATGAGCCTAGACAACATAAGCAGAGTAAGGAAAATAAGTATTACTTGCAAAAGAGGTCTTCTAATTATGCACCATCCTTAGGGACTGCACCAGCCCAACAAAATATATATGATCAGAAGTCCTAGGGTCATCAGAATTTCAAAGCTGAGGGTTCTCAATACCAAAGCAGTGTAACTCAAGGTTCTAGAGGGAAGCCACTTTGTGGAAGGTGCCGAAAACTCCACCTAGGTGAGTGACATGAGGGCCCAAATGTTTGCTATGGATATGGGCAGGCTGATACTTTCAGAATGAGTGTCCTACGATAAGGTGAGGCGATGGAGGTAACAAAGCACAGTCCTCCGCAACACCCCTAGCCAGTAGTAAACAGAGAGGTACCACTAGGTGTATGGGCGGAGGAACAAACCATCTATATGCAATGGATAATCGACAGGACCAGGAAGTTGCACTAGATGTTGTCACTGGTATGCTTCTAGTCTTTACCTTTAATTATTATGCATTACTTGACCCAGTTTCCACTCTATCTTTTGTGATGCCATATGTGTCTAGTAGATTTGAAATTCTTCCCGAGTGCTTACAAGAGTTATTTTTTATTTCTACTCCTGTTGGTGAGTCTATTTTAGATGAGAGAGTTTACAAAGACTGTGTAGTGTCCGTCCATCATAGAGATACTCTTGCTGATTTAATTGAGTTAGAGATAATTGATTGCTATGTAATCTTTGGCATGGACTGGCTTCACACTTGTTATGCCTACATTGGTTGTAGAACATGAACTGTGAAATTCTAGTTGCCGAATAAGCCTATTATAGAGTGGAAAGGTAATTCTATCGCCTAAGGGAAAATTTATTTCCTATGTTAAGGCTAGAAAACTGATCTCTAAGGGATGTATCTATCACCTCATGCGAGTTAAGACTAATGATGTATAGTCTCTACCCTTTGAGCCAGTTTTGATTGTGAATGAGTTTCCTGAAGTAATTTCTAAGAATTTTTCCCGAGTCCCTCCTAATAGGGAGATTGACTTTGGAATTGATGTTCTTCCTGACATTTATCCTATCTCTATTCCGCCGTATATGATGACCCCTTGCTAGTTGAAAGAGCAGTTGAAATATTTGCCAGAGAAGGGCTTTATTAGGATAAGTATTTCCCCTTGAGGTGCTCCTATCCTATTCGTGTGAAATAAATATGGTTCCCTCAGAATATGTATTGACTATCTCCCTAAAGGATAGATGACTTATTTGACCAACTTTAGGCTGCACTGGTTTCTCCAAGATAGACCTGATATCAGGCTATCACCAATTGAAAGTGAGAGAATGTGATATCCCGAAGACTACTTTCCAAACCCGATATGGTCACTTAGAGTTTTTGGAGATGTCCTTTGGGTTGACCAATGAATCTACAACTTTTATGAACTTGATGAATAGAGCATTCAGACAATATCTTGATATGTTCATGATTTTGTTTGTTGAACATATGCTGGTGTATTTAGAGATGAGAAGGAGTATGCCAATCACCTCATGGTCATTCTTTAAATCCTTAAAGAAAATATGTTGTATGCAAAATTTTCAAAGTGCAAGTTTTGGCTCAAGTTTGTGGCTTTTCTAGGCCTTATTGTCTCGGGCGATGGTATCAGGGTGGACACTCAAAAGATTAAAGTGGTTAAGAACTGGCCTAGACCGACCTCTCTGACTGACATAAGAAGTTTCTTGGGGTTGGTAGGCTACTACCGTAGATTCGTTGAAGGATTTACATCCTTGTCCGCACCATTGACTAAACTTACTCAGAAAAAGTCAAGTTCCAATGGTCTAAAGAATGTGAGAAGAGCTTTAAAAATCTAAAAACAAGGCTGACTTTTGCCCCAATGTTGACCTTGTATTAAGGGATGGATGGATTTGTGATCTATTGTGATGCCTCAACAGTGGGATTGGGATGTGTAATGATGCAGAGGGGTAAAGTTGTAGACTATGCTTCAAGACAAGTTAAGGTTCATGATAAGAATTATCCAACCCATGATCTTGAGCTACTAGTAGTGGTATTTGCACTTAAGATTTGGTGCCACTACTTGTATAGAGTGCATGTGGATGTGTTCACTAACCACAAGAGACTGTAATATGTCTTCAACTAGAAAGAGCTCAACCTGCGACAGAGGAGATGGTTGGAGTTGCTCAAGGCTTATGACATGATCATTCTCTACCATCCAGGTAAAACTAACATTATTGCTGACACTCTTAGTAGGTTATCTATGGGTAGCACTGCCCATGTTGAGGAAAGGAAGAAATAATTAGCTAAGGAAGTGCATAGATTGGATCTATTGGGAGTGAAACTCGAGGAGAATGATGAAGGAGGTATTAATGTTAAAAATGGGTCTGCATCATCTCTAGTGGCAGAGGTGAAAGAGAAGCAAGACCAAGATTCTATTCTACTTCAATTGGAGGAACTTGTCCATAAACAGAAAGTGATGATTTTCTCCAAAGGGGGAGATGGTGTACTGAGATACCAAAGCAGATTGTGTGTTCTAAATATTGATGGTGTTTGAGAGAGGATTATGGTTGAAGCCGACAACTCTAGGTATTTTATTCACCCTAGCTCTACAAAAATATACAATGATTTTGGAGAAGTTTATTGGGATGAAGAGTGATATTGCTAATTTTGTCTCTAAGTGCCCCAATTATCAATAGGTTAAAGTTGAGCACCAGAGACCATGTGGATTGGCTCAAAACTTTGAGATTCTTGAATGAAAGTAGGAGATGATCAATATTGACTTCATTACCGGTTTACCGAAGTCTCGAGAACAACATGATTCAATATGGGTGATTGTGGATAGGATGACTAAATTAACTCACTTCTGAGTAGTTAAGATAACTTACACTGTGGAAGAGTATGCCAAGTTGTACATTCAGGAGATTGTAAGGTTGCATGGAGTTCCCTTTTCTATCATCTCAAACAGAGAGGCTCAGTTCACCTCTCAATTTTGGAGATCTTTTCAGAAAAGACTGGGTTCAAAGGTGAATCTCAGTACAACCTTTCATCTCCAGACAGATGGTCAGGTAGCGCGCACAATTCAGATGGTGGAGGATATGTTAAAAGCTTGTGTCCTTGATTTCAAAGGTAATTGGGATGATCACTTGCCTCTCATCGAATTTGCATATAGTAATAGTTATCATACAAGTATTCAGATGGCTCCATGTGAAGCTTTGTATGGGAGGAGATGTAGGTCACCAATTGAGCGGTTTGAAGTTGGAAAAGCTAAGTTGATTGGACCTGATCTTGTTCACCAGCCGATGGAAAAGGTAAAGGTCATTAGAGAATGGTTGCAGATGACACAGAGTCTCTAGAAGTCTTACACTGATGTGAGAAGAAGAGACTTAGAGTTTGAGGTAGATGATTGGGTATACTTGAAAGTGTCACCCACGAAAGGTGTCATGCGATTTGGGAAGAAGAGAGTGCTAAGTCCCAGTTATATTGGTCCTTATTCGATTATGAAGAGGATTGGGAATATTGCATATGAGTTAGAGTTGTCTTCTAAGTTAGCCGTGATTCACCAGTGTTTCATGTTTCAATGTTGAAGAAATATTTGGGAAATCCTTCATTGGTAATCCCTATATAGAGCATTGGAGTTAAAGATAGCTTGTAATACAAGGAGGTTCCAGTTTAGATCCTGGATCGTCAGGTTCACAAATTGAGGATCAAAGAGATCGCCTCAGTCAAAGTCTTATGGAGGAATTAATTTGTTGAGGAAGCCACGTGGGAAGCTGAGGAAGATATGAAAGCAAAATATCCATATTTATTTGTGCCCAATGATGAGAAGGTCTAAGGGAATATCCTTACCCTTGATGTGCATTGAATTGTCTATCCTAGAGTTGATGTTTGATCGTCTAAAAAGTTTGACTGGTTGATTGATTGATGAAATGAGTCTTGATTTCTATTCGTGCGTCGAGTCCATCTTTAATCACTCTTCATTCGAGGATGAATGATTCCAAAGGAAAGATAATGTTATATCCGATAAAATTATCAAAATACCCCTAGATGAGAGACACTTGCATAATGCGTCTTCCTAAGACTTTTTGGAAAATTCGAGGCTAGAAATACGATCAACATGAAAAATTATGTGGAAAATGATCTTGATTGATTTTTAAAGCAATCAGATCGAAAGATAATTTTTCAGAGCAAAAATGCAATTGTAGAAAAGTGTGTGATATGTCCATGTCGCGGCTTTGTCATGGATTAACACTTAATCCTAGTCCCAATATTTTCTACGGGATTAGAAAATTAATCGAAAAGTTTTTGAAAAAATTGCACATGAAATGATCAAGTCCGCGATGCAGACTTGGTTTACGATAGTGCCAATTTTCAATTTTTTTCAAGGGTATTTCAAATTTTTTCCTACCCTTCCTAAACTTAACTCATGACCAATATAGGTAATTTTTGGCCTAAAAAGTATTTTAAACCCATTCTTAAGTTTTCTAATGCATTCTAACTAGAAACCTAGGGCTAAAGAGAGAAGACGAGAGCTAGGATTCAAGAGGGTTGAGGCCAGATTCTTGCAAGTTCGATTGTCTACCTTCATTCCAGGTATGTAAGAGTAACCAAAAATATGTATTTTTTCTTCCATGTGCCTCATGACTATGATAGGATGAGTTATAACAAAATTAATGGTTCCCATGATCATGCCATTTTTAAAGCTTCTACAATGTTTAAAAAAAAACTAATTTTTCTTATACCCATTATGGATGATTTTCTATAAATTGTTTTCTTGAATACATGAGTTGAATTTTTCCTTAAAGTATAGATTTCATATGCTATTTAATAAAAGCATTGCATGAATAAACCTAGGGATCGAGTCTAGAGCCTTGACAGTGTGATTGTGAGTGAGGATGATGACGATGTTGATGGAATATGATGGTCCTTAGAGTTTTAATAAGTCATGAATTAATCTTAAAATAATATTCCTAATCAAAGAGTTGATGATTGTTGTGATGAATTGAGTTAGCAAATGTTCAATGAGACTAAATGAATGAGATAACCAAAAGATTGAGGTCTTATGAGCATGTTGAGTCATGGGAGGAGTATTGAGCACCAAATTGAGTGAGAGTACATAACACTCAAACTCAATAACTATGTGGCCAACGTAGGATAGGATTGAACCGTAAAATTGAATGTTTTCTTATTGTTCCAAAATAGGACTTTATGAATGTTATTAATTCTGGATCCACTGATGGGATGTCCTTTACCCTGACAAGGTACTGGATGGATATGGAAATTGCATCGCTTCATTGTATCTTCACTGGCTCATAGGTGATGGTTTTTAGTTAGAGAAACTCCCAATTAGATCTTGATAGTACTCTGATGATTGAGTTAAGTCTCTTGAGTCGATGGTTGAGTTAGGTTCCTTGAGTTGAGTATCTATGGTTACATTCTTTTCTTTTTTCCATTTTACATAGTAGTATATTCCATGTAAGGACATCCATTTGGACTTGCATCGTTCATGATGAAAATACAAATGATAGAGGCCTTCAACAAGCGCACCATTGAAGTCTGGATTCCTGCTTCTGGACTTGATTTATCGAGTTAGATTATTGATCTTTTCTATTGATAGTTCTTACTTGAGTATTCTTCTGCTGTTTATGAGAATGATGTGATGATGAGGCTAGGTGGTTGTCTTGGGGAATCAACAGTGGTTCTTTAAGTGTCGGCCACATCAAGGGTACCCTCCCGGGGCGTGACATAATAAATAAAATTAAAAATTATTTTTAAAATAATAAATAAATATAAAGAAATAGAGAAAGTATTTATCTATGAAATTTATGAAAAATATAAAAGAGAAAAAAAATATTAGTAGATACTTTGAAGCCCACGTTTTATGACAATAATGACAAATTAAAAAGTGGGTCACATCGTATTCTTCAATGAGAGGGCATGATTTGTAATTAAGTAAAAAGAGTGGACTTTGTTTAAAGTTTTTGCTCAGGTCCAAATAACAAAGCAAGAAATACAACTTTTTAAATCAAGTTTATTTTACAAAATCTTTTAAATACTTCAATGACATTTATGGCCAAAAAAATAAAGTGTGACCCATTATATTCTTCAATGGCAGGACAAGGTTTGTAATTAAATAGAAAAAGGATGGACCTTTTTAAGAGTTCTTGCTGAGGTTCAAATGAGAAAGCAAAAAAAAAAAGTAACTTTTCTAATCAAATTTGTCTTGCAATATTTGTTTGAAGACTTTAATACCCTCAAACTTTGATTTAATGTCAGAAAACTCCCATGTTGAAGGCAATGCTTCTATATAATAGAAACAAATATCACACTTTTTCTAATTATAACATATGAACTAAAATAAAGAAGAGTAAAATAATTCTAAATATGAGTTTGAATTCTAGCTACATTTGGTCATAATTTTGAGATAGATGGATTTATCTTCAAATTAATATTTATTTTGAGCTTGAAATTATTCAAATATTTAAAAATAATTTTAAATTCTCAAAAATTAATTTTTGGGACAATTTTGGAAAGTGCAAGGAGGGAGGGGGTGAATTGAATTGTCTTAGTTAATTTTGATATTTGATAGTCAACTAATTTGAATATCAATCGGCTAATATATCATACAGTAAAGTGCGCAAAGAAAATTCAATACTTATTGTTTTTATACTGGTTCAGATCCAAAGTGGATCCTAATCCAGTCTCCTTGGATTGCAAGGGATATCTTTTCAAGTCTTAGTGAAAATAGAGTACAAAGAATTACAAAACTTAGAACTACACTCAATCTTTTTCATGTTTTCTTTCTTTTCTTTTGATACAAACCTCACTTCAATTTTTTTCTTCTTTTCTCTCTCGTTTATTTTCAAAGTAAATCTATAAGAAATACAATGCTTTTTCAAAGATGAAGAGTGCGAAGAATGATTTTGAATGTTGTAGGCTTGTATACTTTTCGAGATATCTTATTGTCCTTTTTAAGTAGAAGAGATGACATTTCAAGAGATTTGATTCTTGTAATTAGGCAATGATGATTCCTATTTCCAAGAATATGGGTAGGGCTTAGGGAAAATGAAACGTCTTTGACAGCACAACAAATCTTTTCCTTTCCTGATGGATTCTTTGCAGTTCAATTAATGCTTGATTGATTCTCCAAGTCTTTTCCTTTCCTGATTGATTCTTTTCAATTCAATTAGTACTTTGATATATTCTCTTCCTATTCTTCAGTCCTTTTGATAGATCTTGATTGAGCCATTTTTCTTTCCTTGAGTTGAGCCACGTCGCAGAGAGATTTGACATTTATTTATTTCCTTTTTGATATATTTCTTGCAAATAGTCATCAGTCAAAATTAGAACACTAACAATCTCCCTCTTTTTGATGATGACTTCACTGTGTCTGTTTCTGTGTATTCATTTTGAGTTAGGGAGTGATTAGTTGACTTTGGTGCCTAAGAGTTGACTTGATTTTACTCCTCCTGAATTAGTGAGTCTTTCTTTTCTTCCCCTTTGACATCACCAAAAAGGAAACAACAAACAAAAATCGAGCAAACAAGGCAGACAGTGCAGATAGAGCAAACACAGCTAAAAGATAGAAGTAACATCCAAAAGGTGGATTAAGGCCATAAATATTAGTATAGCAAAAATAAAGACATAGTCATCCACGAGGATGTAGAAAATAGGTAAGAGTATTAACAGTAGCAGTTTTCAAATTTTCAAAGAGGGTAGTCAAGGAAGCATCCATGGCATCAAAACTGGTTTGAATCTTTTGAGCAACCTAAATTTCTTCTTTAACAATTTAAACAAGTTGTAGTCTGATTTTTGCAACACCAACTCCAGTTTCTTTGGAAGTTGCCTTGATTTTGTCAAGAGATTCAGTGATGGCGTCAAACTAGTAGAGAGACTATGCCTCCATCTTGTGCTGGCTACATAGTTTATGAGGTTTGAGTTCTTTCAACTCTTACTCAAATCGATGCTAATATTTATCCCAAACACATATGCTCATATCTATCAACATTTCAAATCATCTCATCAAGTCTCAATGGATATTTTCATCAAATAAATTTCATCTTAATTCATCATGCTCTTTCATTTAAAATATGCTTAAAAAATCCTTTCCATGTCATCAAAATTCTTTCATCAAAGCATCATTTACTCAATACTCAAACTCTTTTGAAATTAATGTTCATGCTCTTTGAAACTCAACAAAATACATATATAATATTAATTAAAATCATTCTTTTCGTTAATGCATAAAAAATCATCATTTTTGCTCAAAACATACATAACTTAGATTCAAAACAACACTCCATTTAATGCATAAAAATCATGAATACCAACATTAAATAATGAATGAGAAAGTTATAGTCATCAAATCAACAAGGATTCATGGAAAAGTAACCACGAAGAATAACTTCAACAATATGAAGGATAAAAATAATAATAATCTCAATGCATAAATATATTGAACCCAATAGAAGAAGAATTAACTCAATCGAGATCTAAAACTAGATTTTACTATGTTCAATGCTCATTCAAAAGATAAAATAATACGTGGGACGCTTGGACAAACTCAATTTAACACTATAATAGCCTTACATGCCTAAAAATGGGAACTTTACTCAAAACTCGAAAAACTTTGGTGAAACGCTTGATCCCTAGCTTTTTCCTTCTCCAATTTTTCTCTCAAAAAATTCTAAGTGTTAATGGGTAAATATACCTATTGGGTATTTATAAGGGACCCTAACTGATCCTAAAATATCCTTGATTTAATTAAGACTCCTCATTAAAACTGATAGACTGACCTACGAAATCCTATCTATGAATTGTAGGTCAATTGATAGCTTGTAGACCGAAGGTTTTGGGAAAACCTTGGAACTAAGGCTTGAGAATGTTACGAGGCCATCTATGGTCCATAGAAATTCATACGGGCAATAGAAGTCAATCTGTAAGAACTTGACAACTTTTTGGGGTCCTAAACCTTATTTTATGGCCCAAGCTACAATTAGTAAAATCTACTACGACCCGTAGTTGAGTCCGTATGAATTGGAACCTAAAAACTAACTTGGATTACCTTTTCACGAGCTAAAAATTTGTAATGACCTTTAACGTTATTTTCATGCTTTCATATAAATTCACTATTTTGCCACTTCTCGTAGCTTCACCATAGTTATTAAGTAGTGTTGGGATGGGTGTCATGATTTCCGGAGTGATTAAATGAATTTTTTGTAAGTTTCCTCCATTTTAGAACTTTAAGTTGAAAAGAATTGACTTTAGTCAATATCCAAAGATTCGAGCGTCAGATAAAAATTTTGACAGTTCCATCAGCTCGAAAAGGTCCATTTTGGTCTAAAAAGAAGGTTAGTTCAGGTTTTGGTGTTTCCATTTTGAGTTTGTGCAAAAAGTCATTTTAAAAGTAAATTTTTGGCTAAAATTTAACTTCGGTCAATTTTTTTGAGAAAATGAGCTTGTATGGAAGTTCCATCAATGTCATTAGCTTCAAAATGCAAAGTTTGTTCTAGAATGACCTTTGGTTCGGGTCTCGAGGTGTTCAAAGTGAGTTTTTAGCCTCAAGTATTTTATAGTTTGATTTTCTTAAAGTGGTCAACGTCAATCAACATTTCGGGAAATACACTCTGTATCTGTGATTAGTTTTGAAATGTCAAGTTTGGTCAAGAATGTCCCTTGATTCAGTTGATCTCAAGGTGTCTAAAATGAGTTTGTAGCCGTTTTTTATTCTTGGAGTTGAATACTTAAAATTGTTGACTTTGGTCAATATTTTGTCAAACAACCTTTGTTCCAAAATTCGTCAAATTTGTTGAGTTTAGAATGCATTTTTCAATTAGGTAGCATAGTTCGTTTGTATCCATGGGGTCTAAACAAATTCCTGACCCTCATAGAAGGAAAATCCTTCTTTTTCAATAACCAGAACAAGTTGACTACTGGTGCATGTAACCCTACTTCTCCATGTTCGCAGGCCTTGAATCGCATTCGTGAAAGGGCCTCTGCGATCGCAGAGTATAGCTGGTTAATACCCCATGTTCACAGGCCTTCTTGCTACGGTCGTACGAGGTTGACCTAGCTGACCTCCATATTCACGGTAGGTATCTCTCCATTCAAATAGGGTAAAAGAGGGCCGACTCACGATCGCTGATCAAGCCCCATATCCATGAAGGCTATTTTTGGCCAATTACAGTGAAATAAAAGGCCTATCCAATAGCCAAGTCTCATTTCGAGACTTGACAGTTTTTCAAGGTTTTAAGAGATATTCTTAATCAAATTCAGTGATTTTTTTGGAAGCTTCGTGTTCTTCATGGGGATATTTTGGCAACCTAAAATCTTCCTTAAACCTTGTAAGTTTCATGTATTTTTGCTTTATTTTTGGACTAGTTAGGACTTGATAATTTGTGGATTGTTTGAGGCCCTTTCGGTGTTCAAAATGCACTCTTTTTTGGTGTGCAAGTTCCTTGTGCCTATTGGCATCTTGTGATGGAGTTAGTTTTTTGAATTTATGCATGGGCCCTAATGTTGAATTGTTTGGTCAAATTTTAATCTGAATTTAATTATAGCAATATGGGTATCACTAGACTCATTTGACTTGTAAATTAATAATTTGATAGAGTGACATCATTTGGAGGCTATTTAGAAGGACAAGGCATCAGAGTAGCGGGCTATTGTATTTTTCAACTTTGAGGTACACTATGGCTTTCTTGTCTTAGACTTGGCTTGGATTGATTTTATATAACTTGAATAGTATTTTATGAATAGAATGTAAATTAGTAGAATTTTCATGAAATGGAATATTCAAGGATTGGAACTATCATAATTTTGGGATTTGAAATTGGAAGCCTTAGTCTAGGAAATCCTTTATGTTGTGCCATAGAAAATCCTTAGAAATGACTTTTTTGGGAATTAAACTCAGGCTTAATTATCGGGTTGCCAAATTATGTGATTTGTTATTCTTATGGTTTGTGATTGATCATGAAGTGTGAATTTTGGAAGATTCAAAAATATGAAAAATGACTAATTTGAATGAAATAATTTGATTGATGGTTGCTCTTGATGATTTTAACCTAATGTAAGTCTAAGACGAATGATTTGATGAAAGTGGAATGCTGGAAAGTTTATGGGTTTTACCAAAATTGTCATAAGTTGATAGAAATATGGTACTTTGTTTTATTTATAAAATGGGTAGAAAAATTTCTTTACTTTGATAGCTCAATGAAATTTCGGGCGCCCCATAAATATTTTGAGTTATAAATATTTATTATTGAAGCTCGAGGCTATACCGATGTAACACCCTTGCATGCTGAAAAGCCTGAAAAATGGAAAGTAGTAAGAAATTTGAACTTATTAGGTTTTACGAGCCAATCTATGGATCGTGGATTGAACCACAAATCATAGAAAGGTCTTGTGGACCGAAGTCCAGAAAGTTAAAAAATTTTGAGTTACTAAAAGTCATTGTACGAAGAATAGAATGGGTTGTAATCTATTTTACGGGTCGTAGACTAAGTCGTGGATGGGAGCCTGAGAAATGGAAATTTTTCTAAGTCTTGATGTCACTCTATGAAGGGTTTAACGGTCCGTAAATGGAACTATGGACGATACGTAGGGTTCTTTGATTTATAAGTGCAATTTCTACTAGCTTAATTTTTGGGACCATGCCAAGCACGAGCCGAAGCATGACTCGTGGAATGATTTATGGGTCGTGAAAAGGGTTTTGTGGATGGGTCCGACAGATTTTAAATGAAGAACTTTTTGGTCATTTCTAGTTTGTTTAACTCCTACACTACATCGTTTTGACCCTTCTAACTAACTTAACCAATCCAACATCTATAAAATCTATTCTAATTCATTCCATCTCATTCACTCTAGAAACCCTCTCCCAAAGTTCTAGAAATTCTCTCTCTAAGGATTCTCTCCATTGAAGTTAGGGTTTGAAGGTATGACTAAGGAATTTCCAGAGCTTTCTTCTTCATATTTAGGGATTCTCAATGGCTTCATTCATGGACTAGATTCATCCATGAAGTCCAACTCAATTTTTTCTTTTTCTCAAAGTTTAAGCATGAATTTCTATGACTTGATTCTAAATGGTTGGATTATGATCCCTACATGATAATTATACCTATTTATGCATGAATTATGAAGGATTACATGATTGTTTTGATTTCCAAGTGAATTAAAGTGATTTCAAGTATATGATGATTAGATATTGTTGAATTGATATGGGTTCCTTTACTAATGATCCAAATTGATTTCAATTGCATGATTCCTCTATGATTTTCATCTAATTACATGCTTTTAACTCAATTTCTCATGTACCCAAACATTGCCATAATTTTCTATGACAAAGCTATGATTTACATGAATATAACTCTAAGTATGAAAAGTATGTTTTAATGATGATGATAATGTTATGATGATTATGGTGCTATGATGATGAGGGTGACATAAGACCCTAATGATGATGTTAAGATGGTGAGTATATCCACACTATATGAATAGTTAGAGGAGCAACTAGTTCTAGTAGAGCTCAAAATCGCATGTATGCTCTAGGAGATCGACAAAATTTGGAGGCTTCCCCAGATGTGGTCACAGGTACATTGTCCATCTTTTCACATATTGTATATGCACTAATTGATCCAGGATCTACTTTATCATATGTTACTCC
>JBCEWC010012009.1:0-16204 GCA_038996855.1 Solanum aculeatissimum
AAGGCTACCCCCCCCCCCCCCCCCCAACCCAATAAAATCAGGTGGTTGCGTCATATAGAGGTCTTCCTTGAGATCAATCACAGAGAAAAGCATTCTTAGTGTTCAACTGATTGAAAGGTTAATAGAGAATGACAATATGGGTCATCTCGAAATTGCTCCAAGAAAATCACTTTAAAACTAGTCAGAACTTACTCATGCGTCGAATTATTAGATTTGATGACTGAAAATGGTCATAAATTGAGAAATAAAATTATATGGGTAGGGCCAGAATTGTGGCACGACCCTATTGGAAAATAGAAACTATGTAGGTAGGATTATATTGATAGAAGACCCTATTGAAAAAGAGAAATTGTATGGATAGGGTCGAAATTAAGGGTGTCAAAATGAGCGTAGGTATAGGTAACCGCCCAACCCGCCCAAACTTTTATGGGTTGGGCTGAAGATAATTTTAATTGGGTTCAATCTCAACCCATTCAAGGCTTAACCATATCAAAAGAACCTTCATTTGAGCGCAATTTAATCTCCAATTTCAACCCATTCTAAGGCTCTTAACTTGCATTGATATAATGTATGTTTTCTATCTATTTTATATTTTTTATCATTTATCTATCAATTTGCAACTTTTTATTTTTTGAGTTGAAATTCAAATTGTGGTTATAAAAAAAAACAATAATATGTTTATTGAGATTGAGTGGGTCATGATCCAACTCAAATTTTAGCCCATTTGAGCCCAAAATAAATTTGGGCGGGTCATAACCCAACCCAATTTCTATTTTAATCAATTTTAACATTCTCAATTTCAACCCAACCCGCTGTTCGACACCCCTGGTTGGAATGATGTCACGACCCAACACACATAAGAAAGCAGCCACCGGAAAGATGGCGTGGTGCTACGCAAATTGAATACGAAAAAGTAGTCACCGAAAAGATGGTATGGTGCTACACAAATCAGATATGAGAAAGTAGTCACTGGAAAAATGCACGGCGCTACGCAAATTAGATATGAGAAATTAGTTACCAAAAAGAGATATGATGACCTAATGTTTTGCTAACATGATAATTAGCTAGACAAACGACATATATGGGTCAGCCATCCGCCGACAACAAAAGTTTTTATTCCCTATCAAGATCATAGAAGCTCTGATACTATGTGAGAAATATCGGAGAAGAATATCATTGAATTGTTGTCTCTACATTATTACATTGAGACCCTATTTATAGATACTATATTAGACTCCTTTTCTAACTAGGATACTGTAATACAATCATTTTCCAAGTAGAATTCTATATACTATTGTTATTCCTATTCCTATTCTAAGTAGGATTGTAGATAATATTCTTGTTCCTATTCCTATTCTAACACATAGTATGTCACGACCCAGACTAGCCCCTAGGCGTAACACGGCGAATGAGGACCTGAAGAGACCTTTAAACAAGCCCTTAGGATCCATTCAAGCATACATAGATATTGAATAAAATCATAATGCGGAAACTAAGGGAAATGGGACAAACGGGTATAGCATAAGGCATTAACAAGAGTAGCATAGCAGCATACATCCATACATATTTGTCCAACAATACCTCTAATCATAGACTAGGCGGGGGTTAAGACATGCTCCTTGCTCACCCTCAAATGAAAAATACAAGTTAAAAGTCTTTTAAGTCTAGAACATAAACATGGTTAGATAGAGATAGGTTCGTCCCCGAAGCATGAGGACTCACCAATAAGTTTTCAATAGCAATCCGAATCAACCACGAGGATGAGGAGGATAGTCACCCGTCCCTACATTGTGAGATAATGTAGGCATAAAGTATGTGTTAGTATTTGGAATGTACTAAGTATGTGAGCGTGCATTGCAATATACCATGATGCACTATGTGGATGCAATAGACCATGCTAAAATCATGCAATCATTTGGAGTACCATTTAAGTCATGAAACATAGTCAATGCACAAAGCTTGTAAGTAGGGAACATTTATATACACACACACACACTTCATGATGTAGTAAAATTCATAAACCATGAGAGAAGCATGGACCTTGTGAAAACATTATATGACCATAATAAGAATTACCTTAAGCCTTGTGAAAGATTCTTTATACCTCTTTAAGAGAGACATCTTAAGTAAAGCATAGTGAGGGATAGCTTGAACCTTGTGAGAGATCATCAACATGTGTCAGAATTACCGCTAATTGACATAAATCATGTTAGCTATAACATGGAGTCATGATGTTGCCTCTACATCGGAGAAAAGGGGGAGACTACTTGCCTAGGTAGACTCCTAAACGCCTAAGTGGATCTACTAAGCTACATAAATGACCAAGCCTCTACTAACGGGTGACCCTTATAAGGAATCAAGCCTCTACTAACGGATGATCCTTTATCCTACGATGACATGTAGTTATGGGACAATGAAATCTTACTACTAACAGGTCTCATGCCTCTACTAAAGGTTGAGAGCCTCCATCCCAAGGTCCACTCGATGCTAAGTAAACTCTTAACGAAATAGAAGTCCTTAGTCACATCAAATGGAGAGGAATTTCTACTAATCTGCCCATTATTCATAAAGCATAATCATAAAATAGCTCCTTAAACTTATGTAATGTGAGAATTGACCTTTCATCATTACACATTCATACTTTAGGTGAGAGAATT
Source organism: Solanum aculeatissimum (assembly GCA_038996855.1). Classification (NCBI taxonomy): domain Eukaryota; kingdom Viridiplantae; phylum Streptophyta; class Magnoliopsida; order Solanales; family Solanaceae; genus Solanum; species Solanum aculeatissimum. The sequence continues at coordinate 2,658 of JBCEWC010012009.1, forward strand.
CACAAACATTCATTCTTGCCTTAGATTTCATCATAAAAGTTTATTATAGGAAAATCATAGTCTAATATAATGATGTATGTGAAGTCACCTTAAAATCATGTAATTTAGAGAAATTCATGCATACTCATGAGAATTAATGACAACAGAGCTATAATTAAGATGACCCATAACCAATGTATGAATTAAAACTTTGGAATTTACATAATGCATAAACCTAAATGCTCATTCATGAAACTCGCATAATATGAACTTAGATCAACCATAATATTTCGGAAAAACATGAATCTAGATTAAATAGGGAAAACCATATTCAATTTCATAAAACCCTAAATTATGCATATGAGAGGTTTTACTCGATAATCATAAAAACATGTAAATAGTGCTACCCATACATAATAAGACTAATAATCATAATATGATATCATGTTGATGCATTTTGAGTGGAAATCACAAAACCCTCAAAATACATACTTGTAAATAAATGAAGAAGAAAAGGGATTCTTTGGGCTCCATGGGTGGAAGGGCCCTATGGATGAAATTCACATACCTTGGGTAAAATTGTTGGAGGGAATCTAGGATTTGGGTGATGGAACTTGAAACCCTAGCCTTGGCCTTCACTTGAACTTAGGCAAGAAGGAAACTTGAGAGGGTTTGAGTATTTGGGTGTATGATTTTGGGAAAGAGAGGTGATGGGTAGTATAGAGACGTTTAAGGGCTGATTTGGGCTTGAAACGACATAATTAGGGCTTGGGAGATGAGGAAATGTCGAAAACATCCTTCATTAAAAATTATTGGGGGAAATCACGAACTGATTCCACGAGCCGTAGACCCATCTACGACCTGTAGAAAGGGTCTCGTAATAGTCAGACTAATTTTCCAGGTTTCTGATCCTCATCTACGGGCACCCATCCACGGACCGTAGTCCCTATTTCGGTTCGTAAACACCTCTTTGTAAATCCATCCAACACTTGGCCCAATTTCACATCTTTAAGACCCAAACGACGAACCCAACTTATGAAGCGTAGTTTCATTTACGACCCGTAGTCCTCTCGTGGATCACTTCAACACTTAGATAAATTTTAAATTTCCAGGACACATCATACAAAACCATGTTATGACCTGCAATCCTTTCACGACCCATAGAGAGTTTCGTCATGGTAAAGCCTTGTTTTCCCCTTTCTGAATATCTTCTACGATCAACATCCACGACAACCTTTTATGACCCATGGTTACGTCTACAGGTCGTAATTGGCCCTCGCAAAACTTTGTAGGGTCTATTTTTCTGCACAACTTCCCTTGTTCCAACCTTCCAACTTACGGGGTATTACATACTTGAAGTGCCAAAATTAGGAATGAAGTTATTCGGGAGAAGTTGGGAGTGACCTCTGAGAGAAGCGAGACTGAGATGGTTTGAGCATGTGTAAAGGAGTGTCGATGCCCTAGTTAGGAGGTGTGAGAAGTTGGATCTAGGGGTTATATGGAGGGGCAGGGGTAGATTGAATAAGTGTGAGGAGAGGTGATTAGACAGGACATGGCGCAGTTCCATTTCACAGAGGACATGACCTTAGATAGAAAGGAGTGGAGGTCGCGTATTAGGGTAGAAGGCTAGTAGGGGTAGAATATTGTCTCTTTTTTTTTTTTTTTGAAGTTGGTAACATTGTATTCCTCAGCATTGATATGCTGGAGACCTTCAAAAAGAAGTATAAAAAGAAAGAAGTAGGAAGCTATTACAGAGATCCTAACAAATCTACTAGTTCTAATTCATCTATTCGTCTTTTTACACCAATAATAGAAAGATACAATACAATTCCATTTCACTTTATGGATGTAGTTGGACCTATCTTCAAAACTTCTGCTATTTCTGTCTTTCCATACATTCCACCAAATGCAGTGTGAGATGATTTTCCACAGTCTCTTCTGACTCTTGCTCCCTCCTCTTCTAATCCAGCAGCTCAGCAGATCTGCAGTGTGCTCAGGCATGGTCCATCTTGTGTTAGTGAGGTTAAGAAACAAGGCCCATAACTGTGCTGTGAATTTACAGTGTAAAAAAGGTGCTTGTTTGTCTCTTCTGTTTCACCACAAAGTTGGCATCTGGTAACTATAATGCGCCCCTTTCTCTTCAAAACCTCATGTGTTAGGCAAGCCTTTCTTACTACCAACCAGGTAAAACACTTAACTTTGGTTGGAGCTATGTTTTTCCAGCCATTGTTCCACAATAATTGTTGCCTTCTGTTTTGATGTGCATTACTTATCTCATAAGCCCTCTTAACAGAGAATTTTCCATCATTTTCATGCTTTCATCTCATAGAATCTGAATGTGAGGTCGTGCCTGAGAAATCCTCTAGTAGAAGCAGCATGTTGGCTACCCTGTCCACCTCCCAATCATTCAATAAACTTCTAAAAGAATGATCCCATCCGTGATCAGTCCAGCATTCTTTGACAATTGCTTCAGGGTTGTTGCATATGATAAATAGGTCAGGAAAGGTATCCTTCAGCGGGTTCTGATTGTTCCAAGCATCTCCCCAAAACTTTGTTTTTCTCCCATCGCCCACTTTTATAGTCATGTTCTCTTCTATCTTTGGCCACAGGTCTCTGATTGTTCTCCATGCCCCACTTCCATAGGGCATAGAACTATTATTGCTACACCAAGGGTTGTTCCACCATATTTAACTTTGATGATCTCCTTCCATAGAGCCTGATCTTCTTCACTATATCTCCAAAGCCATTTCATCAGGAGGCTATCATTCTGTCTCCTCAGATTTTTGATGCCCAATCCTCCCAAGTACCTATTTTTATTGTTACTTCCCATTTCACTAGCTTATATCCTTTGTTCTCCTTATATCCATGCCAAAGAAAATCCCTTCTGAGTTTGTCCAGTTTCTACGCAACCTTCTGCGGTATCGGGAATAGGGGCATTACTTAAGTAGGAAGTGAGTTTATAAGAGTAAGTCTTCCTCCAAAAGATAAGTATTGAGTCTTCCACCTTGTTAATCTCTTTTCTGCCTTCTCTATTATGCATCCCATATGACTCTTTATGTTTATAGCCCAGTGGCATGCCCAAGTAAACTGTAGGCAAATGATCCACGCTACAGCCAAGTATGTCTGCCAAGCTCTGGATGTTGATACTTCCTTTATTGGGAACAAACTGCTCTTCACCCAATTTATCTTCAAACCTGATGTGGTTTCAAAAAACAACAGGAGCAATCTGATGTAAATTATCTGTTCCTCAGTAGGTTCACAAAAAATAATAGTATCATCAGCATAAAGTAGATGGCATATTTCCTTGGTTTGCCCTGTAGCACCTCCAATTTGAAAGCCTCTAATACACTTACTGAGAATTGCTCTCCTCATCATACTATCAAAACCTTCCATAGCCAAAACAAACAGAAATGGCGAAAGAGGATCTCCCTGTCTGAGACCCCTCCCGGATGGAAAAAATCCAACTGGTTCACCATTCACCAGAATAGAATACTTGACAGTACTGATGCAAAAACTGATCCACCCTATCCATTTCTCCCCAAAACCCATTTGTCTGAGTATGTTCAGCAGGAATTTCCAATTAACATTGTCATAAGCCTTTTCAATGTCTAATTTGCACATGATTCCAGGCTCATCTCCTTTCATTCTAGAATCCACACAATCACTAGCAATAAGTGCAGCATCTGTAATCTGCCTCCCTTTTATGAATGCCATTTGGTTCTTGCTGACCAACCTATCTATCTCCCTTTTCAATCTTTCAGCCAGTAGCTTTGCTATCACCTTGTAGATTCCAGTGATCAAGCTTATTGGTCTAAAGTCCTTCAGTTCTGAAGCTCCTGCTTTCTTAGGGATAAGGACCACATAGGTTGCGTTGAAGCAAGAATATTGTCTTGCCTTGTGAAGGGTTTTAGGTTCGCCCTAGGATTAGTCTTGCTATTATGGTTTTATGTTACTGCTCTTCAATTATTCTGCTACTTCTAATATTTTTCTTGTAGAATTGACATTGTTCTTCTTTTTAGCTATTATCCTATATCTATTGTTTTTTTCTTTCCTTGGAGCGGATACACTTGAGCCGAGGGTCTTTCGGAAACAACCTCTCTATTCCATGAGGTAGTGTGAGGTCTGTGTACGCTCTACCCTCCCCAGATCCTACTTTGTGGCATTCACCGAGTATGTTGTTGTTGTTGCTGTTGTATAAGCATTCTTTCCTAGTCAATGGAAAACTAGAGAGCTTCTTTGCCACTCAAAGGGGTCTATGACAAGGACACCATATTTCTCTGTTCATGTTTATGATGGTGATAAAATACTTCACTTGTATGCTGTCAGTAGCATATTGGACTGGGTGGATAAAAAGTTCCAAAATTCATAACATCCACAGTACTTTAGAGATCTCTCACCTGTTGTATGTGAATGATATTTCTCGTGTGATGCTGAGGTTGATCAACTTAAACATTCTGAGGGTTGATTTTAGTGGTCTTTGAACCTGTTTCAGCTCCCTATTAGTTGGAGGAAAAGTTAATTATATCCAAGTCACTGATTGCTGCGTTCTGACTGCTATCTTAGGCTGCCAAGATGGTACCTTACCAACTACTTATCTTGGATTGCCATTGTGGGTCAAGCACAAAGTTGATGGCATCTGGGAAGTAGTGATGGAAAAATTTGAAAGAAAGTTAGCCAGGTAAAAGAAACAATATATTTCTTCGGGTGGGAGATCAGTTCTAATTAATAGCGTGTTGGATTAACTTCCCGCGTATGTAGTGTTTACGTCTCCCAATGCCTACCAAAATTGAGAAAAGAATTGACAAACTTAGGAGGAACTTCTTATGACAAGATTACAAGGAAAGAAAGTCGTTTAATTTGGTGAACTAGAAGTCTTCCATTAAAAGACAAAAAATGGAGCATTGGGGGATGAAGAATATCGTACAACAAAATGAAAGCCTGTTGATAAAGTGCTTATGGAGATTTAACTGAAGTGGAAGTGCTCTGAGCTGATGTTATCAGGAACAACTATGGTAATGATGGTCAATGTTATACTAGAGAAGTCGAACATCCTATGGCATGTCAGTATGAAAGAACATTATATCTCTGTAGCCTCTCTTTAAAGGCTTATACTGGATCAGGGTGAGCAGGGGGAGAGAAGTTTCTTTCTGGATGGACAATTGGATAGAGCACTGACATTTGATAGAGTAAATGGGGTTTGGAGCATCAATTTTAGAAGAAATTTCAATGATTTAGAGACGAACAGGGCTATTGATTTTCCAGTTTGTTAAACACATATCAGCAGCTAACTAATACAGAAGACAACATAACATGGATCACCTTTTATTTTTTTGATGGTAAGTGATTGTATCGAAAGTCATCCAGAAGTTGCAAAGTAAATAGGTGATAATTCCATTTAATACCAAAACAAGGAAGATATGGGAGTTCAAATCTATAGCAAACACTCAAGGCTATTAGGCCATTGAGAGGGAGCTAATGATATCTAAAAAGGGAAATTACATCATTTTTATGGGAAAGGTTGCTCCAAATAAAAAGATTCATCAGACTTTTAGATTTCAAATAGCAGTTTGGAGATGGAGTCCCATCAAAACATCTGTTGTTTCTCTCCATCCATATCTATGTTGCTTGGACTCTTCAAAAATGTTCATGGTGCGTTTTGGAGAATCTGACATGGGTGCTGCATCAAAATTGAAGAGTCTGCGCAGCTTAGAAATCCACATAAACCAGAATATGCATGCTGGTACCATTTGTCATATTTTCTTTGTGGATTTATTCACTTTCCATGAGCTCCAACTTTCAATTGCATCTTTTAGGAAAGCTGGTGTTGGCCAGCTGATGCCAGAAACTGCAAAATACATGGACTATTTGTCTGCTGCCACAGGGTAGTGTAAAAAATAAGTGGTTCAGTGTCTCCTCCTTGAGATGGCACATAAAGCATCTATTTCACTATCTGAAAACCCTTCTTGAGATTGAGATTGTCTTGAGTGAGAGTGGCATTTAGAAGAGCGGTCCTAATGAAGCAATTGATTTTTTTTGGGGAGTTTAGTCTTCTAGATCAGCTTCCAATGCCAGTGGTCAGTTAGAGGACTTTGTTCACTGTGAGATCAGATACATGGATCACTCACTAGCAACAAAGATTTGTTCACAGTGAGATCATGCTACAGAATTTTTATCAGAAGAGAACTAAGTCCTTTGGCCAGGGAAAGAGATCTGGAGATCAATTCAAGCCCCCCAAAAAAAAAATCCAAAAAGAGGTTTTGACGTCTATAGCAAAGTGCTTTTATGTGGGAAACATTCAGATAGCACATGTCACTTGTTTTTGCACTCCCAAGTTACCCTGCAATCGTGACAGCTTTTCTCAAGTATGATTGAGTCACAATGGGTCATGCCAAATCAGCAAATGATTTTACTGAGGTGCTGGCACTGAAAAGACCTAAGAGAAGCTACTTTTTTGATGCAAAACTATACCTGGATGTATTTGGTGTACTCTCTTAGACTGAAAGAATAGAAGATATTTTGAAGATTCTGCAAGCTCTACCATGATAAAGTCCTAAGTTGCTCAGATTCAGGTGCGGGTGTCCGATATGAGTGCGGATCTAGAGGTCGGATCCTTCATGATCTAATTTTTAAGATCCGGAGATATGGATCCAGGTATGGATACAGGTGCAGGGATTTGCCTAAAATAATCAAAATATCTAAAAATAGAGCGATAAAACTTAAATTATGAGATATTATGTGGAGAACTTGAAGAAAATCTTGGAAGGAGATTAAAGAAAAAGGCGTGACATAGAAATTTCTATATAGAAGGTATTTTATTTTCTTCAATTTCACCTTAGCTTTTGTATTGATTACAAAAATCATTAAAACCGTCCAAACTTTCCCCACTGATTTTGGTCAAAGCATCCAAAATCGGTTGATCAAATCAGACACGGATCCCACACCTACACCTATGTCGTGTCGACACGGGTGCGGCACCAAAAGTGAAGAGTCCGAGCAACTTAGATAAAGTCTAATTAGAAAATTTTGTTTTGCTCATGGTGTAGGATGGAACATGTAAATGTGACTGAAACAGTTCTACAAACATTAGAATCCCTACAAGTTTAAGACAGGCACACTTTTGTTATTTATTCTTTTGCTACATTGTACAGTTCCAATAGCACATCCTTGTGCTGTTCTAATTTATAAAATTACTTTACCTTTCCAAAATATTTTTAATTAGACATAGTTAAAGAAATTTACATTATCTTGTTAAAAAAAACAGAGTCAAATTAATCAGAGAACACATTGTTTTGTTTCCCAAGTACTGATAGTGTCGCAAAAAGGGACAGATGGAGTATTTGGTAAAGAAGACATGTCATGGTTGAAAATCGATTGTGTTGTTTAACTTCTCAAGGTAATTAAATTATTATTATATGTTAATGTGTCAAACATTGTGTATTATATAGAAGAGTATCATGTAAAATAGAATTGAGTAAAATTTTAAATTTAACACCCAATATTATCACAGATGTTAGGATCTTTTATGTGATGTATCTTTCAATTTAGGCAGGTATATAATGTAGTAATATCATGTAAGTTGACTGCCTTTTCTAAAAGATCCTCTTCTATTTTGAAAACTTTCAGAAATTTTCATTGTTGAGGGTGATTCAGCTGGTGGAAGTGCAAAACAAGGTCGTGATCGGCGCTTTCAGGTATTTAAACCTCATTGGTGTGCTGTAAAGAGTTACCCCCCTTTTCAGACTATGCCGTAGCTTATGAAACTGCTGATGGAAGTTCTGCAAGCTGATTCTCCACCCGACCTTCTCCTTGTGACCAAAAAAAGAAAAGAATTGTTCAACTAAAGCAAACACTGCATGTTACATTGGTAAAAGATAGACCAAACTTATATAGAGAAAAATTGTGCTGCAGAAGTGGCGATCAGATGACTAATTTCTTACTACTACTAAGTTTATTACATATTCAGACTCCAATGTAAAATGTGTTATTCATGGTTTGCAGGCTATTCTTCCTTTAAGAGGCAAGATTTTGAATATTGAAAGAAAGGATGAAGCAGCTATGTATAAAAATGAAGAGATTCAAAATCTTATTCTTGGTTTAGGACTTGGAGTTAAGGTACTACGTTCATCTTTGAGGTTTGTGCAATGTGTTCTTTGTTCAATATGTTATTCTCATTAATCATCTGCATCTCAGGGGGAAGATTTTAAAAAGGAAGCTCTTCGTTATCATAAGATCATAATTTTAACAGATGCTGATGTTGATGGTGCTCATATTCGAACTTTGTTGTTGACATTTTTCTTTAGATATCAGGTACGTCCCTTTCATTGTTCTTCATGATCCAATGAAACACGCGTTTTCCACTGGGAATTAACAGTTGAATTGTGTAAGGAAATAACCAAGATATCTAGTTGACTTTTTGGAGAACCTGGTTGAGACATCCTTAACTTATTGCAGAGAGCTCTTTTTGAGGAAGGTTGCATTTATGTTGGTGTTCCACCTCTCTATAAGGTTTATTTTCTTTCAAGTTTTGTTTTAACAACTTCTGTATTTACTGTTCTCCAGGTTTTATGTTCTATTTTGAATTATTCAGGTTGAGAGAGGAAAACAAGCATACTACTGCTATGATGATGTAGAACTTAAAAAGGTCCAGCGTTCCTTTCCTTCAAATGCGTCATATAACATACAGAGGTTCAAAGGTGAGCTAGGAAGTATGATATGTTTTCGCTTTTTTGGATTTTTAAAACTGCATATTTCACATGCGACATTCAGTTTGGAATACATTTCTTGTTAGGGAACTGTTTGCCGAACTTATTACCAGCTAAATGAGGGACAATTGACAACTCCATTTTAGATGTACCTTAAGGTGCTTTGTGTAACGAGAAACCCTTGTTGCATGAACATCTCTAATGAAGGGACATCAACTACTTGACATCACCTCAAAATAATTTCAGAATTCAACTGCCAAAATTCTTTGGTTTATGTTTCTACCAAACCATATGTTTGAAAAAATAAAATGAAAATAGACTACATTTAATTGATGGCAATAATTGTATATGCTGATATTTCGTGTCCTATATCCTTCTCATAAGTTATGAGGGCAGCACCGTTTTGCAAACTGTAGAAGTCGTTTATTAGGTGCTTGCTTTTCTATTAACGAATGAGAACTGTACTCCCTCTGTTCCAATTTATGCCAATTGGAACCCTTTCCTTTTTAGTATGTCCCAAAAAGAATGTCACCTTTCTATAACTAGAAATAACTTAACTTTAAAATAATCTTTTAAATGAAGTGATTTTATAGCCACACAAATGTCTAAGGTTTATTTTAGACCACAAATTTCAGAAGTCTTGCTTCTTTTCTTAAATTTGTTCCAAATCAAACCGTGTCACATATGCTGGGACTGAGAGAATAGGTTTTAGTGGGTGGGTGGGTGGGTGGGAGTTTCAGCAATGTCAGATCCAGATCTGATGCAGCTCTTATACATAGACGTGTGAGTTCTTTTAACCTCCGTTATTTAAGTCATGTAATGTCTATGGAGAACTTTCCAGGATTGGGAGAGATGATGCCAGCGCAGTTATGGGAAACAACAATGAACCCAGAGACCAGGCTATTAAAACAATTAGTAGTGGAGGATGCAGCTGAAGCAAATGTTGTCTTCTCTTCACTAATGGGTTCCAATGTATGTCTTTCTATTCTGTGAATGTAGTGTTAGGCTGCGACTTTAGTAGGGACATCTCTTTCCACTCTTTTGCTATTGACGTGATTTTATGGTTCATCTCCATTATCCTAATTACAGGTGGATATTAGAAAGCAACTAATACAACATTCAGCAAGCATGATCAACCTCGAGCAACTGGATATATGAATGTGAAGTAAACCCTGCAAGAACACAAACTATTACATTTGGGAGGGACCATATGTCTTGTATCCTTGTATTACACAATGGGGGCCTGCAGTATAATTTTGATAACCTAATGATGGGGCTTTTGAGGCACTTGTCCAGTTCTCCGTGGAACATGCAGAGTAAGCAGAAAAAGGACATGGATTAGAAATAATAAGTACGTTGACATACATCATAGGTTCTCGTCCTCTCATTTTAGTTTGCTTTCTGTAATTTGCAATTTAATATTTATTGTTAGCAGTGTAGCATAGAATATCAACGTAGGAATTGTTTCTCTGTGGAAAAATATACAATGCTAAGGTGGTTTCTCCATCATCTGTATTGATGGAACGAATGAATGCCCTATCTAAGGCTGTCAAAAGTATCCAATTCTGATGTTCTACATAGTTGTTGTTGTAATGCCTACAACAACAAATTCTTTGCTTGAGGATTAATGGATTTTTGTGATGATTATGTTAGAGAAATGGTGCTTCGGTGTGGCACCACCTAAATCTGCTACTTAAAAACTATGGTTCATGTAGGCAACTAGCTAGATTACTAAAACATGAAATGCAGAAAGAAAGTGGAACAACAATATATCAAAAACCTGCAACTGAATGGTCCACTTCTAGATCAACATCAATAATGTAATTATAAAGATATATTAGATGGTCATATTTTCACCAAGTTTATTCATCCTAATTTGATTCTTCTTTATAATGGAAGATATTGAATTTGTGTATATTATTGATTTTGTTTGGATTAACAGTGTTTTCTGGAGTAGCCACAAATTGAAGAGTTATTTGAAGTAGGTAGCTGCTTGAATATATTCAATGAGTTCTTCAAAAAGGTCAATATGTATTTGTTATTTATTATTGCTTTTTGATCCAATGTTATCCAAAAAGTAATATGTTCTTTCATATAACATGTTTCTTATTACAAAATTATTATCTTTAATATAATTATTTCATGAATGATCTCTTATTTATATATGAAAATTAATTCACGCCTGATTTGTAAGTCAAGAGGAAGAATTGAAGAAGTCGAAGAAACAAGAAGAAAAGACGCATTACTAAATGTTACCGATGCATTTAGCATCTTTATTATATTTTTTTTCAACTTATTGCTTTATTTATTTTGTCTAGAAAGAGAAGATATTCATTTACAATAGCATTGTTAATGAAAAAATGGCTATTTTCGAAAAAAAATTGGTTTTAAAAAAAAAAAACTTGATTAATCTAAGAGAGATCCAGTTTTCGAAAAATAGAAGAGTGAGTCGCCACTTAATTTTTAAGAAAAATAAAACAGAAAATTTTAAAATTTTCAAAGATTCGGGTAAGAACTCAATTTCTATTTTTTGAGAAGAAATTAATCACTTAAAAAATAGTTGCTTAATTGCGGTTGATCGACGATTAAAACATTTGACTAATTTAGAAAAATTAAGGAAAGAATTAACTTTCTAAAACTTAAACTTCACTAAAAGTGACCAAATGTTAAAAGAGGAAAATTCATATTTTATTTGAAAAGACATTTAAATAATTTGAATCAAAAGTATAATTAGAATGTCGAAAGATAACACAAACGGTTTTGACATGTTGGGGAATTTAATTAGATTAAAACAAACATAATAAAAATGTTAGTGTTAGAGTTAAACAAACATCAAATAATAACACAAATAAATGTAATAAAAATAAACTAAAGTGGAGATTTGGGCTTGGCAAACCCAATTCTCATAACCTGTCCTAACCTTCTAACTTTTGGGCCTGCCTAGCCCTTTTAAAGTCTTCATGTTGCTGCCTTAGCCTTTTAGTCTTTTCCTGCTGCGGTATACACTTGGTGTATATCAACTTTTGAACACCTGTACTTCTCTTCTCTGCAAATTTGGGGCCGGCTCACGATGGAGAGAATTTGGGCCTCCATGGCCCATTAAAAATGCGAAAGAGAGGTCCAAAATGGACCGGGGGGATCACATGCAAAAGAAGAAGAATAGCGAGATTAAAATAAGACTTAAGGATAGAAAGAGCAGCACTTAAAATGGTCATATAGTCAACTCATTTGAACACATATTAGGCTAGGAAAATGATAAACTCAATATTCAAAATTAAATAAATCAACTGCAGCACTTAAAATGGTCTATTTATGAATCTAAACATGATATTGATGACCAAAAGAAGACACAACAGGTAAGGAAGAAATAGAGAAAATTCTAACAGTAGATAGCACCTCAATTATAAACTAAATAAAACTCATTTTAAGAGACCTAGCCCATTCAATACACTATATATAACGCCCTTACTATTAAATCATATACGCACTTTAAAAAAGAGTGTTCCATTGAGATAAAATCAACCCCTACTTCATAACTCTTTGACTTGAATCTGTATCATTAAAGGAATTGATTTTCTTGAATCGTTAAAAAGGAAGGGGGAGGGGTGTCTTAGTGTAATTTGGTTTACTTTTATGAAATCTTATATATTATTCATGTCATATCAATATTAGATTTAAGGTGTAATGACAAGAGAAAAGGGGAATGGATAGAAACAAAAAGTCTTGGGCAGCCACTAACCCTTAATTTACTTTTAGATATATATATTTATATCCCCTCTAAAGTAGTCAGTTCCAAGACCTTCTTTACCTTCTAAAATCCATCATACTTCTCTAAACCAAGGAAAGAACGAAAAACCTAGCCCCCTTTGAGCAAAAGATCAAGAAATCCCCACCTTTGGTAAGTGACTAATTTCTGTCTTGAATTTGTGTAGTGTGTAGTAATTGTGTGATATCTCGTTGTATATGGTTGATCTATAAGTGTTTAAATATGTTTTGGAAAGATAATTCACATACCTACAACTTTCATGTTTATGTAAAACTCTGAATCTGTTATTATGGTACTGAAAAAGGGGACGAAACACAGAGAAAGTTTCTGGCCAGTTTGGCTAATTTCTGTCTTGAATCTGTGTAGTGTGTAGTAATTGTGTGATATCTCGTTGAATATGGCTGATCTGTTAGTGTTTAAATATGTTTTGGAAAGCTAATTCACATACCTACAACTTTGATGGTTATGTTAAACTCGTAATCTGTTATTATGGTACTGAAAAAGGGGACGAAACACAGAGAACGTTTTTGTCCAGTTTTTCTACACTTGTAACAACCCTCGTGAGGGGATGCCACCACAGAGAATTCTAAGCTTACGTAATACTTGCAAAATTTTAAGGGTTTAATGCGCGACATATTGACCATAATTGAATAATGAATTTATAAAAATTTTGTACCAATATCTTGCGAGATTTTTTTTTCTACATTACCCATACTACTACAGTACATGTTATAAATTATTACCATGTTAAAATATCGAGACATAAAACCTATTAGCTTTTGGTTCGTACAATCGTCTCAAAATAATAGATAGTTTAATATAAAAGTAAGTCTGTTGCCTTCAAACCAACTAAACAAGCCAAAATATTAAGTTACAAACCGCAGTTTCATAAGTTACACTAGCGTTCCAAATATACATATACATATGCAGCGTGAGAATCATGTACATGTCCCAAAACTACTACGATATATATATATGTCTAGATGCAAATGCGATCTTCTGAAACTCCAAAATTCATCTTCTATGGTCATCCTCAAGCATCATCTCGGGTATCCCCTACGATAGAAACAACTATCGCTAAGCATAAAGCTTAGTGGTGT
>JBCEWC010012010.1:0-16200 GCA_038996855.1 Solanum aculeatissimum
ACATTCAAGGGGGAGTGTTATAAACATATTTAATTTGTAGTGAATGTCTATTATTTGATTTTCTTTAATAGTTAGGACTTCTACTTGGAAACCAAATCTATTTGTTTATTTATTTTTCTGGTAATCCGATAGGAATGAAATTAAGTTGTTATAACTAGTTTTAGCCTAAGTATTCTAAATCACGCCCGGGCCTCTTAAGACTCCAACAAACCAACCAAGTCCTAGATCATGCTTATAAAACTTTCAAACCACCATTCCAAATATGTCTTTTTTTAAATATTGATTTTAGTTAGTACTCTTAATTTTTTCAACTTCTACTCGAGATTATTCTTCTCTAGAATACACCAGAGTTTCTCATACGCGTGCCTATTATATATATCTGTAATAAGTCATAAAACACAAAATGAACATATGAGAGAACTAAAAATGAACAGACAGAGTATGTCTCAAAAATAATGCTCATTCTATATTTAATAAGTTTTCAAATTTCACATCTCATGTAACTAATTTAAAACCTCAAGATTTAGAGGACTTCACATAGTTTTTTTAAAAAAAATTTAAAATTACAATATCTTAAATTTTGTTTCCAGTCAAACTAAGATATTTAAACTAGAACAACTAGAACGGAGGAGGAAGGAGTACTATTCTTGATCAGGCATGGGGAAGTTTAAACTTTTATAAGAGGTGAAGCCTCCATCTATCACCAAATTATGGCCACTAACATATTTGGCATCATCACTAGCCAAAAACAGAGCAGCATTAGCCACATCAATTGGCTCACAATAGGCTCCTTTCAACTCACTTGTGCGATGTAACATGTTAACAAGAACTTCAGGTTCCAATTCCGGGAAGTACATTTTTATCTCATCCATATAGAACGCAGTTGGAATTGCAAAGGGCGATACGCAATTGATTCTGATTCCATGCTGGGATAGTTCTGCTGTTACGGATCTCATTATCCCGATCACGCAGGATTTGGTGATGGAATATGTGGGCTGAGCTAGACCTCCTATCAATCCCGTGATGCTAGCTGTGCATAATATGGAACCGGTTTTCCGTGGGATCATCACCCGAGCTGCATGCTTAATTCCTGCTATCACCCCTCGGACGTTGATAGCCATGACCCTGTCGAATGTATCGAGGTCAAGATCCGCAATGTTCTGCGGAGTACGACATGCAATACCTATGTGAAGAGAGGGGTACAAAATGTTGAAATTAAATTATCAGGTTGCTACTCTTTTTATTTCAATTTGTTTGTCTGACTTTTCTTTTTAGTTCTGTGACCACTTTTCCACAAGATTCAAAAGTTTTGATTTACTTTTTTTAATTTTGTTAAAGTCAAAATCTGACAAATAAATTAAAACAAAAAAAAGTATAAGTCGGTAAAACTAGTAGTACTTGTTAACATGTTTGTTATGTGCTGAATTCGGCTCTGATTATACCTGCATTATTGTACATAATGTCGAGCTGTCCGTGGCTGGAGACGGTGAAGTCCACGGCGTTGGAGACATCGGATTCTTGTGTGACATCGCAGACCACAAAGGAGGCGTTACGTCCGAGCTCAGAAGCCGTTTCTTGGCCGAGTTGCTTTTGCACATCTGCTATTACAACTTTGGCCCCGTTGTTGATGAATTTCGCCGCGGTTTCTTTTCCGATTCCTCTTGCTGCTCCTGTGATCAGCGCCACTTTGCCTTCTAGTTTCCTTATATTCACAAAGTTAACCTACTTTCAACTTTGGATAAATTAACAGATCCGCTTAACATAAAATGAACGAATTCTGTAATCGGAATACTCAGGGCCGGCCAGTGGATCAAGCCATTAAAATGAGGGTTTTAGGCTCTAAAATTTTGGGCGACCCGATTTGATATTACTTTATGTTTGTGAGTATATTTTTTTTTCTCTTACTTTATGGACCTATCCTATTTGCCATCCCTAAGTACAATCAATTATCTTAGACAAATAAATCAGAACCTAACATATATTTAATTTGCTACAATAATTTTCTATAATGCATAAATCAGAATGAGCAAAGACAATAAAACATGCATGTTTCAAAAATCAATACTTATCAGTTTTCGAACACTGCTACTCAAGATTAATCGTAACTACTAACCTAAAATTTGAATGAAACTCGAAACCTCGACCTCAAATGGAGAAGAAATAGAGGGTTGTGAGATGATTTTCGATGATAATACAAGTGCATCTCATAAAATTCAAGCTTGATATATATACAGATGTATGGAATATGCATGTCAATTGTATGTCTAATGATTTGGGAGATTACCATAAAATGTATTGAAATATACTATGTAAGTGGTATTTAGCTTGGGTACATGCGTATACCGTGTATCCGCAATATTTGAAACAAATTGTTATTATATTTTATAAAGGGAAATTTACGTAGATATGTCAGATTAAGAAAATATTTACCATATATAGCAATAACAATTTATTTTCACAAAACCCTTCTAATACAGATTTAATTCATATTACAGAGAACTATATATTTTCACTGAACACTTCTAAAACATTTATAATACAAATTTAATTCATATTACAGAGAACCATTTATAAAACATATTTAATACAAGTTATTGAATGCATAATTCATTTTTAATACATTTATATTGAATGCATAATTCACTTTTAATACAAGTGCAAATTTATATTGAATCCGTAATTCACTTTTAATACAAAGTGCAGATTTATCATAATATTGCTATATATTGCTATAAATGGTAATAAATAAAAAATATCGCTAAAATCAGTAATTATTTATTAAAAAGGATCCGCTTAAGTTATTTTTCCTTTTGTAAATATGTGAATAATCACGATGCTTCAAAATTATGAACGATATTTATGAAAATTTCCCAAGGCAAAGTTAAGCACATCTTAATGAAAAATCAATAAAATTAGGGATAATTTCATATATATACAATAACTAATTAATTTACAACAAATATAGTCATGTTTTATTTAAATAAAAAATAGCAAAAAATCATAGAAAATATACATGAATATACAATATAACTTGCTAAAAGTCATAGAAAGTAATGACTATTCAATGTACTAAACATACATTATGATACACTCAAAAACTGTTTGGCTATACATGAAATGTAGATTGATTATATATGTCTATACATCAAATAACTATTTTTTTTAATAATTATTTTGATCAAATTACCATCTACACTAATTATCCCAAGTTTTATATTCCTTTATGTATATGATATGAAAAAAAATATCGTGCTTCTTGTCTTAGTTCTACACAACTTGTAGTAGTATCTCACATGCAATGTTGTCCATGCGAATAAAATAATTTACATGTGCTCAAGAAACACAAAATGATCTTTTTGGATTTGTCGGTCCAAAAAGAGCAATGATCATGTGACATTAAGTATATTTCTTCACTCTCATAATGTTACAGCCAATTATAATTATTTTAAATTATTAATTATTATAATTTATAAAAAAAATTTAACATATATATTTTTACTGTCAGAATTGATTATTCTTAAGTCTCTTAAGAATCACTATTTTTCATTAAAATTTTCACCAAGTAATATCCGGTGATTGTTCTCAAAGGTAAAGTGTTTTCACACGATTTTTTTTTTTTTAATATTTCAATAAAAATCTATTTTTATCATGTGTTTTTTAAGTGAATTGATGATAAAATTAAGGATAAAAAAATCACATTTTATAACACAAATTTTCATTAATTTACGATGAGAAAAATCTTTATTTCTAGTACTATTTCTATTCAATAAATATTTTTAAAAAATTACACATTAAATAATTTGATTCTGGTACTTTCATATATGTGTGTGAGAGAGAGGAAGAACACACCTCTGAATGTGAGTAGAGAACTTGTTATTGAAAGTTTGAAGCAGGTGGGAGGACCGGGATTTGATGCCACTCCTGTGTGAATTGGTCCAAAGTTAAACACAAGAAAACAAAAAATGAGATGTAAAGATAACAGAGAATCACCGAATACGTCATTTCTAGGGGACAGGCTTCATAAAGAGTAAATTATTGTGACAGCACAAATTGAATGACCATGTTTTGTTTTTTTGTTTAATTTATGATTTTAAAAAAATTATTCGGGAATCTTAATAACCCAGTTGATTAACTATTTAAATTTTTAGGGTTTAAATAATCCTTTCCATATAATCAAATGTAACTTTATTTCAACTTCAACTCAGAAATATTTTTTTTAAAAGAAGTGAAGAATATTTAAATTTTAGGACCATTAGTCCATTACCAATTACTACCGGAACAGAAAAGAGAGAGAATATCAGGAGAACGGCCATGATTTTTATTTTTTTTTGAAGTATTTTAAAAAATAATTTTTGGGATGTTCTCAATTTTTCTAAAAGAAATTGAAAATAAGTTTCAAATTTGAAGCACAATTTTTCAAGTGAAAAACTGTTTCTCTCTACAAAATTTCACCTCTTTTCAGTTTCTTAATACATTTATTTAACTTAACGTAAAATATTACTTTCTGTTTTGTTAAGAAAAAAATCCCCCATATCTCACTAGTTGCATCCGGATTAATTTCAGTTAGAAGCAGATTTAGAAGGAATCCTATAAATTTAACGGAATAATTGCTTTCATATATACATATAATAAGATTATACTTATTCTGAATTTAACCAAATTGCACAACTTACCCAGTGAAATTTCACAAATGGGATCTCGATGAATTTAACTCAACTAAGTTGTTAAAAAGATTGATGAGAGTGAGAAGAGATGACTAACCTTGAAGCTAATCTTAGCATATTGGCTTCTTCTTCTTCTTTAATTAGATGTAGGTTTGAGAGAAAACTGAGAAGAAATATTAACTCTCACTCTGTCTCTCAGGCCAATTGGGTTTTAAATGCTTTATTAATAAGGTTGACTATATAGGACATGTGCATTTCTAACCGCACATGTTAACATAGTAAAGGTATCAGATGAGCGGATTATGTTGAATTAGGCCAAGCTAAATAAATTGAATGAAAGCATAATATATATATATATAAATTTAATTATAATCTATTTTGTTAATATATATTTTTTATATTATTTAAAAAATTCTTATGGTTTGAATTTTTTTTTTAAATCTCTATTTTTTTTCTTTCTCTATCAATTGTCTGATACATAATCCTTCACCTTCCCACTCTTTTTTAATTGTACTAAAATCCGGTATAAATTAAAGACTTCATTTATGAAATTTGATTTACATTGTTTGCTCCTTGATTTCTTCATTTATTTCAAATTTTAAGAAAATTAGGAGAAATTCTTTATCATCCTTTTTGATATTCATGTTACACCCCGAAATTATCAAAATATCCCTAGACAAAAGATTACTTGCATAACATATCATTCCAAAATTTTTGACAAATTTGAGGCCGAAATATCGATCAAGGTGAAAAATTGTGTGGAAAAGTGGTTTCGATTAAATGTTAGGCCAACCAGATCAAAAAAGGACTTTTTTGAAGCAAAATTGCACAACTAGAAGGTTACGTGACATGTCTCGTCATAGTTCATTTTTTTTATTTTATTCATAAAATGCACCGGACAAGTGCAATTTATAAATATGCACAAAACACACTCAATGAGTGCGATTTACGCCTTATTTTACATAAATGCATATTCTAAACGTGTTTTATGTGTTCTGTCAAAAAATGAACTGAAATAGAACAAGTTCGCGTCGTGGACTTGCTCCATCACAATACTTGACGTTATATTTTAAAAGCAAAGGCGTTCCAGTCTATTTTCCCACCCATCCTAAAGTAAAACCCCATCATTTTGAGATCGTTTTTGCGCTAAAATTAATAACCTACAATCATTCTCTTTCACTTTCACACACTTCATTCAGAGAAAAACAATTAGGGAGAAAAGGAGAAGTGCTAGGGGTTGAGAAAATCTCTCAAATTCTTTAAAAAAAATTGTGCCCAGGTATGTAAGGCTACCAAAAATCTTATTCTCATGCCTTACTCATGTTTTTCTAAAGAAATTTAGTTAAAAGTCAAGCCTAAATCATTCTTGTTGATTTTGTAGAAAATTCTTGAATTCTATTAAGTATTTGTTGTTAATTACCTTATTTTGTTTTTAAAGATCATATTATTGAGTAGATTTCTTTAAAGTTGTGAAGTAATCATGCATATACAAGAACCCTAAAAAAAATTTGAAAATCATTTATGTCATGTCTTGTTTTAATTGAAGAATGACTATTTTCTTATACCGTTTATAGAGAGTTTGAGCATTATTTGAATTAAATGGATTCCTTGAAATACATGTTAAGTATGAGACTAAGCATATATTTTAAACGATTATTTTGAGATTGGGTTGAGAAAAAAGATATAAGTTTTATGCATTCTTGAATGAAATTCATAGTCCTAAATGAGAAGTAGTAAGTTGAGAAAAGTTAAAGTTGGGTTAAGTGTCACAGACTTAGAACTTCGCTAAGACTCTCGTGTGGCACTTGTTGATTTGCTCACGATTCTTTCACGATCTTGGAAATACAAGTAAGCCTTTTTCAACTAGATCGCTAAGGGAACGCTAGATTGAGAAGACTAGAGAGCTTTTATGAAAGAAGACTTTTTATATCACTTGGAAGATTGCTTACACTTTTGGGATTTCTGGATGCTTAGCAAATGAAATGACCCCCTCTATTTATACTACCTCCTAGGGGCCAAAGTATAATTGATATTTACATTACAAGTCCCTAACTATTTACACTTTGATCCCTCTCTATAATTTTTCACACAAGTCTAGAGAGAGCTAAAGACTACAAGTTCTTCCTACACAAATCTAGAGCCTTCCATAAACCACCAAAGACTCTAGTTTCCTATCCCCTTTTCAAGATCAAGTGGCGAGCCATCACACTCTCCCATACCTGATGTTGCGACGTCCTCAACACAATGTTGTAATAGGCATTCCCATGCTCTTTTCGAATTCCCTATCTCCACCTTTGGACTGTCGCAAGTCTCCATGCCGTCCATCTGTGGTCTTCCTTGGAGTTTGCCTCTTTCAGCACCCGAGAAGCACTGTTGCGGTTGGTTGTCCCTGTCCCCGCTTGGCCTCTTTTATCGACTTCTCCTTTGACGACCTTTCCCCTTAGCTGGCGTGGAACACAACATCGGCTTCCTCTCCTTAGGCCCTTTCACAAGCTGTAAGGACAACAGTTGAGCTCCTCTCTCTGACTTAGGCATATCGGCTAAAGGCACCATGCAGGAACCTCCTTGCTCCATGACCACGAGTCGTTGAAGGTATGGGTCGATCACTGCATGGCACCTCTGGAAAAATTCTTGTCCTAGAATTATGTCAAAGAGATTTATCTGTGCGACATGGAAATTGATCTTACCATGCCACTCGCCCAACTCTATGTTGACTCCTTGAGCAAATCCACACATGGGCATCATTGGCGCATTAATACTTGGGTTATACTTGATCCCCAACTTGGTTGTCGCAGACTTAGTCACGATGTTAGCTTTGGCGTCTATGTCGACCATGGCACGAGCGGGTCGCCCATTGATCGTCATGCCCATGTACTCTGGACTTTACTCTTTTGATTTCTTTGGCTGCTGCGTGATAGCTCTGCATAGTCCAATCACGCGAACCCGTATTGTGCCCGATCCTTTCCCTGAATCAGGTGCCTCTTTTTGCTCTTTCTGCTCTTTCTGTTCCCGCAGTATGGCACCAAGGCTCTTCAGCTCGGGGCACTTCCTATAACTATGCGGCCCACCACATATGTAACACTTGAACTCTTTTTCGGGTTGTGCCTTGCCCTCGCTGCTTTGACAACCAACCCTCCTATTATCAGGCCTGCAGGTATCATGATGCTTGGGTTGTGGCTGCCATCCTTTGTCTTTGCCACCATCTCCCCCATCGTAGTTATGACTACCTCTTTACTCATCTTCTCGGTCTCGCCTGTCGTGCCGAGAGTCCGTCAAAGCCTCTGCTTGGGTGATGGCCTTGTCGATGGTCCTAACTTGTCGGCATTCCAGCTCCGTCCTGGCCCAGTTATGTAGGACGTCCATGAAGTGGAACATCATGTCCTCATCTGTGAGGTTGGGGATCTGGAGCGTGAGGGTAGTGAACTCCTTCACATAGGCTCTTATGCTGCCCGTCTGCCTTAACTCTCTGAACTTCCTCTTCGTCTCATAGATGACATTGTTCGGGAAGAAAGCCTTCTTGAATTCATTCTTGAACTGCTCCCACGTGTCAATGGTGCACAACCCCTTTTCTATCTCCGACTCTTTACGTTTCCACCATAATATGACCATCTCCGTTAGATATAAAACGATTGTGTTGATCTTTGTGTCATCATTCTTCACCTTGTTTCACTTGAAGTAATTCTTCAAGTGCCACAAGAAATTATCCACCTCCTGTGCTTCACGAGCACCTTTAAACACAGGCGGCTTGGGAGCCTCGATCCTGGCCTCTCTTTCTCCAGCTGGTGCAACATATCTCCCCTAAGCTATGACCTTCTCGATCGTCTTTACTCTAGCACTCATGGCCTCCAGCGCGTCCATGAGTCAGTGCTCCAAGAAAGTGATGGCTTCTTTCACCTCATACTCGGCCACCTTTCGTCTGTCCAACTCCTTCTAAATACTGTCATTTTCATCAAGGGTGAATTTCTCCAGGGTCTGAAACTTACCATCGAACTGAATCAAGCGCTTGCCTAAGAACTCCACCGCTAGCCTGACAGCATCCATCCTCGTGGCCCATCCTATGTCGAGCGTGACGTTGGTGGGTTCCTCATCTCGTTCATTGTCACTCAATTCTGTGGCCGAGAGTGAGTGGGTTGTTATGGCCTTGCTTGGTGTCGGCTTAACGGGCAGCTCCTCATTCCTTTTTGAGTTTTTCTTACCCTTGTGTGATTTCTTGCCAACATCTAGCCTAACATTGGCAGTGTTGGTGGCATCAAAGTCTCCTTCATTTGTCATATTCCGTTAGTAGAACTTCACTCTGATACCATGCTGTCATGGACTTAGAACTTCGCTAAGACTACCGTGCAGCACTTGTCGATTTGCTCACGATTCTTTCACGATCTTGCAAATACAAGTAAGCTCTTTTCAACTAGATCGCTAAGGGAATGCTAGATTGAGAAGACTAGAGAGCTTTTATGAAAGAAGACTTTTTATATCACTTGGAAGATTGCTTACACTTTTTGGATTTTTGGATGCTTAGCAAATGAAATGACCACCTCTATTTATACTACCTCCTAGAGGCCAAAGTATAATTAATATTTACATTACAAGTTCCTAACTATTTACACTTTGATCCATCTCTAGAATTTTCCACACAAGTCTAGAGAGAGCTAAAGACTATAAGTTCTTCCTACATAAATCTAGAGCCTTCCATAAACCACCAAAGACTCTAGTTTCCTCCCCCTTTTCAAGATAAAGTGACGGGCCGTCACATAAGTCCCAAAAGATTAAAGAAATATTGAGTAATAATACTCTTATAATATGAGCATATAAATAATATTTTTGGGAGTAGTATTACCACGACCTGATTTTACAAGTCATGATGACGCCTACCTTACCCCCAATAGGCAAGCCTAATCCTGTTCCGAAACAACTAGTAACAGGCATAATAGAACAATTTAATTGAATTAACATAAGCACAAGCTAATATTAGGCATCCATCAACATAACAACAATAAAATATCCCCTCCCAGGACCTGGAAATCACTTGTACAGGATAATTGTAGACAAGATACAACACACTAACCATAATATATCTCTCCATATACATATACACAACCCAAAAAATATACAGGGCAAGTCTCGAATCACAAAAGATAATCATAAATACAGAAGGAGACCGAAATGATCCACGAACGTCCAATGATCACCACTAGCGTCTGAATCTAGCTATGACAGGAAGAATCACCGCTACTGGCTCAGGCTAAGACCTGCACCACGAAATAGATGTATAATTGTAGGGGTGAGTGCCAGGGATAGGGTACCCAGTAGGCATCATAGGGCCGACTGAGTAAAAACAGTAAATAAGGTAGGAATAGACCAAAATATAATTCTACAACAGTCGTCTACCAAAACCAAGTAATGTATAGTTGTTGGTGCAAAGTAACTCAAATCTACCAGAACTAGGTAATGCATATTTGTACCAATGAATATAATCAGAATCTGGAAAAAACAGTAGATCAGTGATGTACGTAGGTGTAAAGCCCTACCGACTAATCTTGTACGCCAACCGGACCCTATAAGCCCGTCCGGTACACCCATGCACAATGAAGATTGAATATGTGTAAGACTACGAATATCAAGTATGAACTGAGCTCCTAACTCAATCATGTACACATAACTACAACTTTGATAGAATCATGTAGCTGAAATGCCCCACAATACTGATACCAAGCATAACCGAGCAATAGGTACGCGAGTGTAAGATACTATCTAATTTAACCTTATACGCCCGTGGGCCCTCATAAGTCCAACGGGTACACCCGCGCACCAAGTAGCCAAGTATATATCAATTGATCCTAAACATAGGAACTTAAGAGGAGTATAGCCCTCGTTTTCAACATAATTTTACTGAATTTTTTTCTTTTTGAATTTGTTATATTACATACTTTTATTAACAAAATATTTGATAGTCAATTTTTTATTAATTATTTACACAAAATAGTCCCAAATCAAAAGTGAATTCTAAATATAAAGAAATTCTAATCCAAAAGTGAATCTTGAAACTAAACAAATAAAAGATTAAATAATAAGTTAAGAAAAACAGTGAAAAGATGATTTTGCTAAAGAAGAGTATTTTAATGAAATATTTTTAAGAATTTTCATGCTTTTAATAAGTATAAATATATATATTTTTAGTTTAAATACAATGCTTGTTTTGATTGTCACTTAAATTTTATTATTTAGTATCATCAAATTCAGATTTGTTGTGATCGTGTCACTATCTTTTTTTCTTCTTTCTTCTTCTCATTTTGTGTTTGCTTATTATCCAATAGCCATATTTTATCCTGTTTGTCCTTCAAATTATTGATGTGAGACATAATATAATGATGAAAAACAATACGATCAAATCTAAATGTTATATTCATCAAAATAATATTATATAATATAATATTACACAATGACATATACAATTTTTTTACGAGGGGTTCGAAAAATAAAAAATATAGTGTATGAGATTTCAACTTGGATCCTCCAAGTGAACTTTGAACTCCCTCAACCATTGAGTTAACCTCTAATCATATATTCAGGAGATTCAAAATCTATATGTACATAAAAAAAAGTGAAAAATATCATATATGTACCATATAATTTTTTGTCAAGAGGGTTCAGGTGAACCCACGATCGCGACCCAAACGATATGTAACAACCATCCAAACAAAGTGTTAAAAGAACCTAGCAAGAAAGCATTTTCAAAGTAACACACTTTAGAGTTTTTGCATGTATACACCCTTAAATTTTTTTTTTAAAAAAAGGTGGTTAGAAGTAAGGGAAGAAATAAATCAATTGTATAAATAATCAAAACTAAACTATCCCAATGCTATAAATCCACTACATTCAAACAAAGTAAAAGAAATAAAACCTGATGTAATTAGACCAGAACTTCAAAGTGACCAACTATAATTTGGAGGTAGTTGAAAGAATCTAGGCTGAATCCAAATTCCTTTGAAATGTTGAGCTTCTGTTCCTTCCATGGCCTCAACATTTTCATTCTTGATCAGAATTTCTGAATCACTTCCAAAATAAGAAGCACCACAAGTAGAAATAGTAACATCATCACCAAGCTTCATCTGTTTTTTCAAATCACTTCTACCAAAACATTTTTCCTTGTACTTAAAGGGCAGACTTTCCACACTTGGATCCTTACTTTTATCAACTATAGTGTATACCTCAAAACTTTTATCTTTCAATGTGAATGTCAACAACTTCTTATAATCATCTAGGAAATATAAACAACCATCATGAGAAGTAGCACATTTAGCTTCACTAAAACCCATCCCATTTAGTTTGAGGTCAAATTCATACTTCATCCACGTGCTAACTCCACGTTCTAGCACGTTTAGCTCCATGATATGATCGTTTTTCTTATAAATGACAGCCGTAACACAATCAATTGAGGAAGGAGGAGAAGTAAACACAGCAGCTGCGGAAGTAATTTCTGGTTCTTGAAGAGGGGGTAGGTCAATTTTCGCGCGAGAGAAAGGGCAGAAGAAGAAAATATGACCTTTTTGGTATAAAAGTAACCAACCTTGTGTTGATGCAAGGCAAGTCGCTTCTTTCAATTCAGGTATATTGATGGTGTAACTCTTGTTGGTGGTCGGATTAAATAGGATGGTTTTCTCATCGCGATCATTGTGAAGGAGGAAATAAGGATTTGTATCGCAAGCTGATTCAATAGGGGCAGAAGCTGTGAAGGAAGCAGTGCGCCAATCTTTGCAAACTCCGCGAAAGCCAAGAAGATCAAATAGTCCTAAACTGTTTGCTATATCACCTAAAATCTCTGAATGTAGATCACACCATGATCTTGATGAAGTCCTTGTTCCAATGTACCTTCAAAGGTATGAATTAATCATAAAATTGACCTCCAACACTACATAAATCTAAATTCCAAATCCAATAAGGCAGCCTGAAAAGATATACTAACAAACTATAGTCATTAAATTGTATCTAAAAATGTAAAAAAAAAAAGTATCTTATACTTTTTGTGCTTATATAATTTAATTTAAGATTTCCAGACAATGAGAATTTGAAAACATGTACCAACCCATTTTGACATTCTATTTAGTGGTAGCAATTTAAGATTATTAGGCAGTGAAAATTTGAAAAAATATTACCTTAATCCTGAATGTTTCTTAAAACATTCCACAGATCTTTATGAATGGCATGGATATGTACAAAATGGCAGAAACACTACCATTATATACAAATTCAAATAAAATATATGTATATATATATATAAACTTTTCATATTCACCTTTTCTACAATATATATAAACACATTAATACACCCCTATATGAATTTATTATGAGAATCAGAATAATATACTAAATTGTTTTTATTTAAGGACATGGCAAAATGGTTACAAGGCTAAATAACTATTTCTTATTTTAGGCTAGATTTTCATTAATTTCAGAGACAAATTGGATGATTAATGGAAAAAATGTACAAAACAATTGCGAGAAAATTAATTAAAAAATTATTGCAATTTTTTTTTAAAAGTTTAGAAGAATGAGTAATTAGAACTATAAAATCACTTGTATTACTTATCAAATCACTTGTATTACAAATGGTATAATTAAGCCGGATGAATTGAATTGAATTTTTTTTATTTATAAAAATAAATTGTGGTATAATTAAGTCGCAAACAAACGATATAATTAAACCGGATGAATTGAATTGAAAATTTTTAATTTATAAAAACCAATCCATAAAAACAAAAGAAAATAGATATTCGATAAGGATGAATAAAATAAAAACAAGATTAAAAATGAAAAAAGGGATTTCCACCAATTCAACAACGTTATAAACACTAAATATTCCAGAGGAAAACAAGAAGATAAGGAACCAGAACGATGTATATGAGACGAAGAACACTTACTGTTTTTCTTCCATTTTAGGTTAAAAAATAAAACCTTGATGGAAAATTTTAACGTAGAGTAGGAGAAAAAGATATTTATATTTTTGTTGTCAACATATATATATAGGGCATGCGCTTTTTATATTTAGGTCTTCTACTAGCGCAAGCATTTCTTTTCTGGTAGAATACAAATACAAATTCATAACTATACCAAAATATTCTCCCCTTTTAGTTATACACCTATCTAAACCTCCTCATTAATTTTTTGAGAAAATATACCATTATTATATATTGTGTGTGTATATATATATATCCTATTTAAAGCATTAAGTTAAATATACTGATGGAAATTTTTGTTCTTAATTAAAAGGCTACACAATGGATAAAATTGTAATTTACTATTTCTTTTCAAATAATTATCAATAAATTATTACTCTATCCGTTTAAAAAAGAATGATTTGGTTTGACTTGGCACGGAGTTTAAGAAAATAACGAAGACTTTTTAATCTTATGGTCCTAAATTAAAATTGTGTTAAATGTACCAAAATGTCCTTTGGGTAATTAAAATTAAAGTTTTGTCAAAAAAAGAAAATGAGTCATTCTTTTTTAAAGAGACCAAAAAAGAAAAAATTACAAAAATATACAATTTAAGAGTTTAAATTACAAACTCTGCCAATACCCCAAAATTTTTACAGTTTTAAGTTTTTTATTTACATTCATGTCATCTTATGTTTTAAAGTTTTTTTCCTTTTTTCTTTTTCTAAAAAAGAAAATGCACACTTAATGACTATTTAATACTATACTAAAAAGATTTTTATTTATAATTTTTTCCTTGATTTTATTTGTGTATATTAGATGTATTAAGATACATTAATTTACCTCAATTAATGCATTGATTGTGCCAGTATACTTTTATTTTTTCTTTGTTATGCTTATTTTACAATTAATCATTAATTGGGATTTGACAACACATGTTCTACTTTTTATATTTTCAAAGTAGGCTATTATGTTTTTCTTTTACCTTTTTTCATGAAAAACTTTTGAATATTCCAAGATGATCCTTCCATTTTTCAACATCATTTCCTTTCTATCCATAGTCGATCACAATTGAAACTTCATTTTTGTTGGCATTCTTTGTTGCATGTGTTAATCTTCTTGAGTTTTTTGTAACTTTTTTATTTTCTCCACTCCATTTTTGTTCTTCACCATGTCGATTTCTAGAGAAAGATGACAATCGCATAGGCACGAAGCCTAATTAAGAAGGGTAGGAGAAAAAATTTAAAGAAAACTTCAAAAGTATGTAATACTATTGTTGGGAAAAATCGGGTAATTTTCCCCCAAAAATAAAATAAACAAAATACCCGACAAATAATATTGAATACTATAAAGAGACAGAATTTTGTTAACGGAGTTTAGCCAATTTAGCTTAATCTCCGAGCACCACCCAAATGGACTATTTTATTAAAATAGGAGAGAAGAGAATACAAATTTTTGGGATATTTACAAATGGAGAGGGAGGGGTTAATTTATAACCCCAAAACTCCTCCCCAAAATAAATCCTACCGATGTGGGATTATTAATTAAGTCAAAAAGTCAACAACTACTTCCCTCTTTTTGTGTGTGTGTTTATCTTGACAAACACTAATTTTTCGTGTTTATGTTGGTTGTGTGTTTTCAAGCTTTTGATATGTATTTACGCGAACAAATTTAATAGTCGAAGTTGGTTAAGTTGTCTTTTCTCTAAATTTCAAGTCTTTTCTTCTTGGTAATATTATTTGTTTGTTGATTTGTTGATTCTAGTAGTCAATTGATGATGATTTCTTGTTTTATAATTGTTAGCTTTGCTTGTATTATTGTATTTTTTTATGTGCTTTTTTTTAATTTTGTAATATGATGATTTTGTTGGCTTTTTCCGAATATCACATTAACTAGATTTTTTATGGTTACGTAGTTGGTATAATTTTTAATAGGTTTGCACTATGTTTATCCATATTCCAGATCCTCTTTTTTTCATAGTTTGTAGTTTAATTGATCCCTATGTTGATATTTTTTTGAAGGTATTTTCTGTTAGAACTGTTTATACCGATTTTTTTTTTTAATTAATTTGTTGATAACTTAGTTTATCAATCATGTATATAATATTTTTTATGGTCTTGAATGTCTTGCTTTCAACATTCAAAGTAGTATCACTACTAAAAAACTACGGAAAAGCGACAGACGGAAAAGCGACGGAGTGCGTCGCTCAATGAAGTGACGGACTAACCAACGCAGTCCGTCGCATAATTAATTAACAAAATAAAAAAAATAATTTTTTTGAGAAAGCGACCTGTCCGTCGCATTTTTTGGCGGTTTTTTCCTCCAATTTTTTTTTATTTAATTTAAATTTTTTTAATTATGTAGCGACGGACTGCATCTTTTGTCCGTTGCTACTCTGCATTCGTAAAAAAAAAATATTTTTTGCGACGGACTGGACGTCTCCGTCCACCATTTTTTTAAAAATTTATTTAATTTTTTTTAAAAATAAAGCGACGGACGTCAGTCGCTTTTGGTCAACGGTCAAAGCCGTTTAATGAAAAGCGACGAACGTAGAGACGCAGTCCGTCGCTTTTTTTAAAATATATATCCCTTTTCAGCTCATTTTT